>MUZH01004207.1:0-59165 GCA_003012965.1 Juglanconis oblonga | reverse complement strand
GGGTGGGAAGCAGCAAAAAGAGGTGAGAGACGGACTGTGTGGAGGAATAAGAATGACCAATTACCTACCCATGGACGAAGTCCCCATCAAGACAGATTGGGTTTGGGTTGGTCCAAATGTGTACGAGTAAATGGATTGGATGGGAAAGGCAGGTGTGGTGACGACACGACGGAGAAGATGTGGAAGGACAGAAGTGACGTCGACCTCAGGTTGAGAGATTGTGACTGACAATCTGGCTAGGAGGAAAGGCAGGTGGAATTGGAAAGGAAAGGAAGCAAAGCGGGGGCTTTTATCTTAAGCTCTGAGATCCAATTCCAACCTTGTTGGAAAAGGAGAATGCCGGTACTTACCTAGGACATGTACCCGTTCTGGAAGGAGCAGCCTAGCAGATGGCAGAGACAAGGGAAGAAGAAGGGAAGCTGCGATGCTGTTAGACTCAGGCTTCTCTGAGTGATGGACGGCGTGAACAGCAGGTGAGACTTACTTGACGACGGGGATGGATGCGTACTCCATGAGGTCCAAGCAGGAAGGAAAGACTTGGTGCCACGGTTCATCGACGACCTGGTCAGGTGGGAATAAATAGAGACTCGACGATGCAAGGTGGAGGGGCCTTGATGCTCGAAGAAATCGTAAAGTGGAGTGGACTGGAGTAGGTGGGTGGTTGGGTGGTTGGTTGGTTGGTTGGATGAATTGGAATGAAATGGAAACCGAACTGTTCGACGTCAAAGCAGGAACAATGCTGGAGTTCGAGGAGAGGAAAGGTGACGAAGGTGAATCGTGATAGGTGAGAGGGTGGTAGATCCAAAGCAACAAAGATGAAGTATTTACATTGACGTTGCTAGTGGGTGCCTGTTCCCGGCGCGTTGTAGAAGTTGGTGCACGCGACTGCTGAATTAAAAGTGCGGATTTAGGAGCAGGTACCTAGGTACCTTGGTGCACGGACAGCAGGAAAGAGCTACCCCACCATCACCGATAAGGGTTGCATGATTTGCAGGTACCCAACACTGGGCAGGTACTATGTAGATACCTAGGTAGCTACTGAACCCCTGCTGGCAATGAGTCCTCTTGCTGTCCATATTTGTAGATGATGATCCTGTCCATTGTGGGGTATGCACCTTTGCATACATACTTATAAGAATCGTGGCCTGTGTTGTGGTTGTTGGAAAGACTGATATGCCTGATGTCCTCTTGAACGCCTGGTGTAGGTACATCCGAACTTTCGGTTAGGGCCGATACCCGGCGGTAGGGCCGGCCCGTATCGTGAGCTCCGGACCCGGGTGTCGTCCAGTCGGTGATTAATAATGTCTCAAAATCAGACGGGACATCTGGATCGCTTCTCTGTTCGAACTTTGTGAGGGGAATGTCAGCATCTGCTCCCGTTTCTCCGCCGTCGTCGTCGTATCAGTAACTCGGTCTTTGCTCTTGGCAGTCCAACGTGGGAAAAACTTCAAGCGCCCCGGCTTGTGACTAGTGTACGCAGCCTCCCCCAACACCCATCCCCTTCAAGTTGTATTCTTTTTCACAACTGACAGTATACAGGGCAATATTCTCGTGGATATGTTCACCCAAAGTCTTACTCTGGAGACATATCCTCCGGCTGTAGACGAGGCTGAGAGGGCGAGGCTCGTCGAGGTCATCAAGGACTGGACCGTCGCAAATGGACTGACCGTCCGCCCACCGCCTGCCCTAGTATCTGCAGACTCAGACCCCGACGGCGTACTTGCGACCAGTGTCCCTGTTACTCTGTTTCCCAGCCCATTTCCACGAGTCTGCTTTGAGCAGGCCAAGGCAGTCCAAAAGGCATACAATGAGCTCTACGCCAGAGTCAGCCAGGATGAGGGTTTCCTGAGTAGCATGGTCAAGGAGTGAGTGGGCATGATCTCTGGGATTTGTACATGGCTGGAGCTGACAACAAGCAGAGTTGCGGATGGCGACGACTTCATCGGGAACCTGTGGAAAGTTCACTGCAGAGTCAAGGAGGAGGGCTATGTCCAGGCAAGTCTAAACCACCACCAACCTCGAGAAAGCTGGATTCGGAATGCTGACTCTGTGCAGAATCTATCTTTGGGGCTGTTTCGTTCTGACTACATGGTCCACCGAGATAGTTCAGACCCGTCATCCATACCTAAAGTCAAGCAAGTCGAGTTCAACACCATCGCCGCCTCCTTCGGTGGTCTGTCCTCCCAAACATGTCTGCTCCACAAGTAGGTCTGCTCGTCAAAGTCTCATGCCATTCCTCGGAACTGACTCCACTACAGGTTCCTTGCCGACACAGAGTACCCCTACCTAAAACAGCCAGGGGCACAGACAAAGCAAGACCTCCCATCCAACAACAGCATCGAGGGCCTGGCAAACGGCATGAAAGCCGCCTTCGCGGCCTACGGAAAGTCAGACCTCGGTCGTGAGACCTGCGTTATCTTCCTCGTACAAGGAGGCGAGCGCAACGTCTTCGATCAACGCCACCTCGAGTACGCCCTCAAGGAGTCCACCTCTCCACGCATCCCTGTCTTCCGCCTGCCCTTCAGCGAGGTTCTCCAGCGCACGCGCATCGCCGACGGTCCCAAGCGCCAGCTCCTCTACCGTCTGCCCAGCAATCCCGACAAGGAATTCGAAGTTGCTGTCATCTACATGCGCTCTGGCTACGGGCCGTCTGACTACCCTGACGAGACAGCCTGGGAAGCACGATACCACCTCGAGCGATCTGCGGCGATCAAATGCCCTACCGTACTCACTCAGCTTGCTGGCGCGAAGAAAGTCCAGCAAGTCCTCGCCACACCCAAACTCAGCGCCAGCCAGCCGTCCGAGCTGAGCCGCTTTGTACCAGAGGACTCGGCAGCATGGAAAGACCTCTGGGCCACCTTTACGAACATCTTCCCCATGGATGACAGCGAGCCTGGGCAGGCAGCGCGAAAACGTGCGCTCGATGCCGAGGAGTGCAAGCGCTATGTGCTGAAGCCACAGCGCGAGGGCGGCGGGAACAACTGCTACAAGACCGCCATACCGCCGTTCCTGAAGGAGCTGCCGGAGGCGCATTGGAAATCGTACATCCTCATGGAGCTCATCACCCCGCCACCGGTGACGAATATAATCCTACGGAATGGCAAGCTGGAGCAAGGTGGTGTCATCTGTGAGCTGGGGGTCTATGGCAGCTGTGTATGGAACCAGGGTACTGGTGAGGTTCTGCACAATGAGGAGGCTGGGTACTTGCTGCGGACAAAGGGGGACCAGAGCGAGGAAGGGGGCGTCGCTGCTGGGTTTGGGTGCATGGATTCCTGCAATCTGGTCTAGAGTATGCCAGGCTAGTAGAGGCTCCTGCCGTCATATGACTGCATAGCAATGGACAATCTATGAGAGTCGTTCTCGCATCTGTGCCACAGCAGCAAATAGGTCTTGCGAGGAAAGGTGCCTGGACACAGAAGCAGGACCCCAGAAGCAGAAACGCTTCTGAACTCCACCCGAAATAAAGGGCATGTTGTTAAGGCCTGCCTTGTACTGTCCAGGGGGACCTGATCTCATTTTGGATCTTGGCTTTCTAGGCGCTTTTCAACCCGAAAACGACCGTGTCAACTAATTCCGTGCTGAGCCATATTCACACCGCACATAAATCACAATGGCAGACCATCTCAGCCAATTTCCCGGAGGCGAAGATGCGATGTTACGCGCCGCGGCCTGCAAAAGGGAAGATATTGACCGCGCGGTAATCCATTTCGAGCCGACGCAACACGAGACGTTCCGGGCCTCCATCTTCAAGGCATTCGACAATGACGACCACCGCGTCGGCCTCGATCGACTCGACAGACTGCCTCTGGAACTTTTGGTCTCCGTCTGTTCCTATTTCGATGTGTCCACTGCGCTTCGCTTCAGCCACGTCAACAGATGCACCCGGGATGTCGTCGCGTCGACACCACCGTGCCGACGGGTTCGGGACCATGCCCTCGACACGCTCTGCGCTGTCTTCCGGACCTGGATCTCACCGCACATGCGCATAGCGGACGTCGACGCCGCGCTCTGCACCTCAAGATGTGCAACTTGCGACGACTTCGGGTCCTACCTCTTCCTGCCGACTGTCACGCGCTGCTGCTTCAATTGTCTCCGGGTCCATAGCGACTTCCGCGTCATCAAGCTGAGCGACCTTGAGTACGCCTCAGACACCAGCAGAAAGACGCTCAAAAAATCCTTCGCACCGATTATTCGTCCACTTCCAGGACGGTACGAGCTGCCCAAGTATCGTTGCTCTTCCAGTCATGCAACGATGAAGGTTCCTCGGCCGCGCAGGTCCAGAAGAACTCTGCTCTCTGAGAAGATGGCCATTGAGTTTTGTGAGAAGCGTGGCATCGCGCACGCGGACCTATACCTCTTCGATTGTACTAAACCGGACCCGATGGGCTGCGGACCATTCATGGCTTCGACACGATTACCATACCTGAATCTAAACGATGGAGTGGTCGAGTCTGGTTCGGCTTGCAAAGGATGCCAAGATGTTAATAATGACTTGGGGTAGCGGGAGCAAATCCTCATCATATAACCAGGGCGAGGCTTTATCATTTCCGAGCTTGCGGAGCGGCACAAAAGTTGCTCGGTGCGCAATAGCAGACGATCCCAGAGCGCCTAACAAGGGCCGGGTCATGATTCATGGCAACTTCCTCTTGGAGGATGAGTGGACCCGTCCGTGAAAAGCTGCTTGCCTCGGGGTTGACTTCTTCGTTGTCCTCTGAAGCATTCGCAGCTTTTGGACCATGATACCTATGGCGTGCGTCTATTCATACGGGCTTGCGCATACGTCCCAGCTTTATTGGGTATGGTTGCGACGCAAATCCGATGGTTGGGATCTTCGTCGATATACTGTTTGATTATGATGATCAAGACTTGCAACTGATCTGGTTCGGGCCGAGAACACATCGGACCCGAGGCAATCTGTGGCATAATCACCTGTAGGTGGGCAGCACTTGCGGCCTTGTACTTGTGCGGCCTTTGCCCGTGACATTTACTGGAAGTCAGATATCATGACTACACATGGAAATCCTGAGCGCTGCGTTGTGAGGCATGGTACAGGCGTCACCAGAGGGGGGAACCAAAATGAGAACAAATGGGCTCTGCATCACCATTGGCACTAATTAGCTTCTCGAAGTTCCTCTACCTTCCATCAACCAAAAAAGTATCAACGGAACGTAACGTGCCAAACGGAGGGAGGCATTCACAGAGCGGAGACGACCGCGATAGAACATCCTCTACAAGAAACCCCTATTCCCTATTTTCCCTCATAATCATCATTTCTGTTGTTGTACAGTGCGCACCAGCCATGATCCATCACGGTAGATATGGGTCATAGGGCCAATAATTCCGAAGAACGTGCGCCGTTCAGGCGAAGCTGGTCGTCTAGCTCTGAGAGTCATCCTCCCGGGACCCAGCTGGTCTGCGGAGAACTTCTAGGCTGCCTACATTGCACACAAGTCAGCGCCAGGTTTGGGGTATGGAAAGGGGTGGCCGAAACAGTGTCACTTACGCTGGACAATGTTCATCGAGCTCCGAGTCTTGCCCTCGGCATCCTCGTATGTGTTCATGGTCGCCTCTGCCTCGACGTAAAGCAGAGTTCTGCATAGCATAATACATCAGCTTTTTGCCCCAGAAACTCCACGCGACAGATGTTGACACCAGTGGAAGTAGACAAACCCCTTGGGAAGGCTCTGGAAGTAGTCGCGACGCGGCCCCTCCTGCTCGAAGCTGGTGATACGGAACCAGGACGTCTTCTGGTTGTCCGCACGTCCCGAATTCGACGCGATGGAGTATTTGAGGATCTCACGGCCGGTGGAGGTTGTGGTCAGCTCCGGGGATCCTGCCAGGTTGCCGATGAGGGTCATCTTGGCGACAGGCCGCGCAGGCGTGCTGCTGAAGGCACGGGCGAAGCGAGGGGCGGCGACGGAGCGGCGGGCGAGGAAGGACATATTGGACGATTGCTGTTGAGGTCGATTGGAAAGAATTGGCGCGAGAAGCAGCTGTGGGGACTCGAAGGCGGGCGACTAAGGTTTTCGAAACTGGGTGCTAGATTTTGATTGCAGTCGCGTCGAACGCGCGATGCGAAAAAGAGAGAAATCCTTGTAAGTGCATAATATTTAGTATTAGCTTAACGAGACGACAGTCCTCGCTTGCGAGGTAATGTATGCAGGTCAGGGCAGAAACCACCTTGTCGAGCACATTAGCACCTGGAATGTCTCTTCTTAAGAATTCTGGAAAATTTTGTGATGTTCGACTAATTTCAGGTCTGTCGATTCTCTATTCAACTTATCCTGATTGATCATGTTCAGCATTGTCTCCGGCAAGCACCAGACGTCTGCCTCGCGCGACAAACGGCGATCGCTGGGCAAGTCCAGCCTGTCCCCACGAACGACATCTCTCTCGCGCTCTCCTCAGACTTCATCCGTACTGCAGATGGCAAAAGGGTCACTTGTAAAGTTCTCCAAAGTTCTGGACGAAATGACTGTGCTTTCCCCTATTCAAGTTTGGCCGCGGTGAGCCATGTGAAATATCCGGCTCAATAGAGGTTCAATAGAGTCTCAATAAGACGCATCTGAGATCGCAGGTCACACTCAATAACCATTGAGACAACAACGCACTCGTCTCTATCATCCCAGTGCACCAAACGGACTGCGGCTCTCTTTCTTTCCATAAAATGCCTATTCAGCAAGGCCTCAATGGTACGATGGACTGGCTCTATTCAAGGGCTGAGCCCGAATATCCTCGGACAGTGCTCTTCTCGTCCACAAAAGATCCTTCCGTACCTTAGGATCTTTGAGGACTTTGAAAGTTCCCATCCTCCGTCCTCTGGTTTCTTCTTCTGCGGCACCTACTACACAACTTTTGGGGACACTCATCAGTTCTTGTCAACACTGTTCGTACAGAAGACGAGATCAGCATGAAGTTCAACGACGCCATCGCCTTCGTTGGAGACGACTGCGGCCCAACTCCGGCCATGATAACGAGCATCGCCTTTAGATTCATCCTCAACCTTGGCGCTGCCATCGCCTGCTGGGTGCCCATGAGACTCTTCTACAATAACAGGGAACTTGCCGGAACAGCAATGGTCGTTGCAACCGCCATACTGAACTTCTACTACGGCATCGACTCTGTTATCTGGCCAAACAACGATATCGAGAATTGGGCCAAAGGCTATGTTTGGTGTGATATCCAGCTGGTCTTGTGGGTTCCGCTGGAGACCCTGAATGCGGCTGCCATCTGCGCTGTCATGCAGAACATCACGAACCAGGTCTCGCTCAGGAGAGCCAGTGGACTTACAGGGCAAGAGAAGAGGAGAAAGCACATTATTCAGGCTCTGCTCATCTTCCCCATCCCGGCCTTGCAAGTGATCCTCTACTACTTCACCATCGCTATGAGATACAATATCTCCGGCATCATCGGATGTCAGGCTGTCTTCCAAACCAACTGGGTATTTCTGGTCTTCTTCATCCTGCCCTGCCCCACCTTTGCGGTTGCTGCCGCGTACTTCGCAGGTGAGAGTGAAACATGTCCACTCTCCAGCACAAGACCGCTAATTCAACCCCTTCAGCTCTCACGTGGTGGCGGTACAGGCAGATCGATGCAACTTCCCGAAGGGCCTTGTACAACTCTGGCAACTGCGGCGCCCAGTCCCGGAATGCAAGGGCGAGAAGAAAGCTCTACTTCATGGCCCTAACGATTGTCGCTCCGTACTGCCCAATGCAGTTGGCCTTCCTGTTCAGCAATCTCAAAATGGGTTGGCCTTGGTCGAGAACCTATGACCTCGCACAGCTCCACGCACCGGGTTGGAATGAGATCGACTATGCCCCTTCCACTACGGTCTCGTTCGTGAGCATGTACATCAACTACATCGCCTTCTTGGAAGTCGCCGTTTTCTTCATGTATTTCGGAGGCACCAAAGATGCGCATGAGATGTACCGCAGGTACCTACGAGCCTTGGGCCTCAGCAAGATCTTCCCAAAACTCAACGAGGAATGGTATCCATCCGACCGACCTCCAAAAACATTCAAGATCATGTGGCCTCGAGCGAAGAGCCTCTCATCTTTCGTCACTTCAACGGACTCGCACACTCGGCCAAGGTAAGCGCGTTACCCGGGTATCCTCCGTGAAAGTTCTCCTGCTAACCCTTCATGTACAGCTCCACCTATAAGGCACACGCTCGCTTCACAGAGCGGTCACTCGACGACATCGACGACACCAACTTCTTGAACATACACCTGGACAGCTTGGATGTGGAAAGAGCCACAGCCACGCTCGATGACGCTCGATCGTCTAAAAGGGGCCCGCAACTTCCCTACCGGGGCCCGGGTGTCTTTCGAATCAACCTTGCGCCGCGATTTCAATTACCCAGGCTTCCCAGAACCGCCATTTTCCACAGCAAGACCGAGAGCATTCCTGGGTATCCCAGCCAGAGCAGCCTGGCGCCCATCCTCCCTCCTCGGCATCACTCGCGGCAGCAGTCTCCAGTGCCTAGCTGGGCCAGGTCCGCGGATGATGAGCACTGTGCGAGCTGGAACCGAAGAGAGGATCTGGTCAAGGTAGCTAGGCTGCAGTTCTCGGAGGGATCTGGCTCTACCCTTGTGGAAAATCCGGGCCTGAGGCTTTCGGATTTTGGGAGGGGTTTGGTGAGCATCAAGCGGGACTTCTCGAGCTCGCCCCAGAAGTCGAATATTCGGTCCCCTTCTCAGTGAGAGCCTTTCCAGAAAAGAGGGCAAATCGGATTTCGTTTTTGGCAGTTTGGATTAAGGGAGACGAAACAAAGAGTGGTCAAACGATTGCTTTGCTTTCTGAAGCGAGCAGTCTTGAAATCTGAGGGAGTCTGGCACTGAATGAGATGTATATCGGCAGCCTACTATCGAGGGATGGGTACAGCTATCTGGATAGCAGCCCGCATCCGAGACGGCAGGGACAGCCGACTGTAGGCGATGACGAAGATGGCATTCAGTCCGAATTTGTGACCCAACCACTTGCGGTCGCAGCAGTCCATACAGTCCGTGGTCCGTCCAAGCTGCAGTGTCTTTCCGTGCCATGTGTTCGTGTTTTCATGTCGCATAGACCGGAAGAGTCGGTAAGCCTGACCATCAGGACCATTAGCGATACTCACGAGGACAGATAGAGCAGCTGTCTCGCTCGCACGGAATCTCATCTTGGCTCCCGTAACAAGAGAAGAGCTCGATCATGGAGAACCAGCGGGTATCATGTCCAAGTAAGCCAAGCGCACACTGCAGTCTACCATCAAAAGACATATTCATCACGCGCTCTGAGCTTCTCGGGCTGCACGCTCATGTAACTTCCATGCCCTCGTCCTCCAGCTCTGCACCCACATCATCACCCTCACTAGTCCGTTCAGCTCCCACCGAGGCACTGTCATCGGTTGACTCCCAAGCCCTGATCGTTGAGGAGGGGCCCACCGCCGACTGCCCGGCCCCGAGAGACTCGTTCACGAACTCATTGGCTCTCAAGGCCCTCCCCTCGAACATCCTGTTCCTTTCTGATTCATGTCCAGGGGAGTAAGACAACCGGGGACGCTTAGAGAAGTTCTTCCTGACTGCTAGATGATAGCCTTTGCTACAACCCGGTCTGGTGCCATCTTTGTCACAGCACGCTGCACAACATCAGCTGTGAATGACATGAGGCTCTTCTTGAAGAGGTCTTACACCATATAAACCCCTCAGGATGATCCTCCTGATTTTCCGGCGAATCGTGCGGTCCACCCACATCCTCATCCCAATCCGCCCAGAAGGTGTGTTTCTCGTCGAGCATGAGCTCACCCTCATGGTAGAGGCACGCGGCCGGCGAGTTGTCGCCCGGGCTGAAAGCCCGTTTGCACATGACACACAATTGCGCGGGCATCGAGGCTTTTCTCTTGAGCGGATTCGAGCTGCTCGACTCGTTGGCGACGTCGTCGCCGCTCTCTGATTTCGCGGCGTAGTCCTCCAGCGTCGAGAGGTACTTGAGAGCACGGGCCTGCACCCGGTCGTCGTCGCAGAGTGCGACGAGGACGGAGAGGGCCAGGGGATCTGACGTTGAAAGAAGGCGATTCATGGTTGGCGTGCAGTGTGAAGGGTAGGTAGCGATGAGACGGTGGGAAAGAGGAAGGTCTGCGACACCAATTTTAGTCTCGCGTTAGTCCCAGGTCGATCACCGGTATCATCCTTGCCTCAAATTGACCCTGTGAGATTGCCCAAAGGACGTTGGCACGGATCAGTCGTACTACCTTTGCCAGGCGGAACTGCCAAACAAGGCATCGCCACAGCAATCCATCCAAGAGCGGTCGGCACACTGTGCACACCCTGCGCAGTTCCGTCGTCGTCTATTGTATCGGGTCTGGAACGTCTCAGAGAGTACCTATGAGCATGGCCAGGCTCTACGTGGGTTGACTTCCTCATCAGTTCCTTATGCGAAGGGAACACTTCGAGCACACGGCACGACCGTTGCGTGTCCAAGATAAAGCGCGCGGATGGTCCACGAGCCAAGAATCTTGTCAAGGACTTGCGATGGGCGGTCGACGAAGTTCTATAGCGTCGTCGCTCCCGGGCTACGAGGACACATCTACCTAGGTACTTGCACACAGAGTTTGCACACAGAGTTTGCACACAGTGTTTGCAGGCAAACCATTCGGAGCAGATCGATTCATCGTCGCCAGCTTCATCCCTCTCTCAGCGGCACGATGATCGCCTTGTCATCCGAACCTGGTGTATGTATGTTCTGGATCAACTCTCTGCTGGAACTCGGTTCGAAGGCAGGCTCCGACACAGCACGCGAACAGGACTCTGGTCGTCTAGCTATGCCTTTTGGACTCGTACGAACTCTCTCCGAGCTGACATATCTATAGCATAGCCAGGTTTCTATTCGCCTTCTAGAATTCTAGAAGTGCAACCCCGCGTCACATTCTCTCGTCGATCTGGGTGACGCGATGCGGCAACGGGAGCGCCCTAGTGGTCCAAGGTCATCATGATCTGAGCCCGGCCTATCGGGTACCAACAACGCGTCGCGAGACTTGTATGACCTCACCCAGGGGCATCCACGAATTGGGACGCGATCGTACGGGCGGCGTAGCATGAACGCACACACACCACCACTCGCGCGGTTTGAAAAAAAAATGGTGAACCGCAGTGCGACCTTCCGAGTCCCGCCATGTCCCCGGCGTCAAACGGGATGATGCCGGCACAGAATCGGATCATTGTGCGATCGGATTATGCTTTGTTGGCGCCGTCGGATCGCGCTTGCGGAAGAATGGGCAGAGTGTTTGTTGGTCGGCTGGCCGCAGCGCCCGAGGCCCGCAACAAGGCGGCTCTTGAGACAGCGTCTACGCAGTACCGGGTCTCATCAGTCCCCCCCCACACACACACAAGAGTGGAAATTGACGTGGGCGAATGCTTCTCACAATGTCGGAAACATCTGTCACTCGACACCTGGAGAAATGAAGAGGCGCCGACTCCTGCATTGCCAGCACAGCATGCATGCCCTTTCCCCCTGCTACCCAACTACCTACTTTGCACATCCAGGAGGGTCCTAGGAGCCAGACAGACGAACAGACGAACAGTCGTTGTGCCAAGCGGTGCAAGATGATGATGATGAGCTGTCAATTTCGAGGTTTTCACAGTGG
Source organism: Juglanconis oblonga (assembly GCA_003012965.1). NCBI lineage: Eukaryota > Fungi > Ascomycota > Sordariomycetes > Diaporthales > Juglanconidaceae > Juglanconis > Juglanconis oblonga. Next base: position 47,545 of record MUZH01004207.1, on the reverse strand, counting down.
ATACGTCTGCACAGGATGTGGTGAAAGTGAAATATCCAAATGCCCGGTTATGAAACAAGGTTTTTTGGCCATGTGGCGCAGGGGTCTGGTCGTCTGGTCCAGGTCGTCTGGTCTGGTCCGGGTCGTCTGGTCCAGGCTCGTCGAGTGCTGGAATTGGACGACCCCAGACGCACATCACAGCTATCACGGCCATCACGGCGGACTGTCCATCTGGTTGGTCGACGGTGGATGGTCTTACATGGTGCCGTAGCCGGTTTCGCAGATCCGTTTCTGTCCGTCGTGCCGTCCAGCCAACTCTGACACAGCCTTATGTACGATTCCTGAGCCGAACCGCCCCTACCTGCACGCCCTATCTATCTATATGCAGAGACATATTCTTGGGTCTCTGGGCTTCTGGGGTTCCGGCATCCCGTCCCTCCCCTTTCGTAGATGCGTCGGTGAAGGAAGTCCTGGTCGGGTTCGGCGCTAACCTTGAAAAGCGTGCAAGGCCCGCACGCGCCCACCCGTAATTATAGCAGAACCGGATATTACTGTGAATCGACGGGGCTGGCCTTCGTCTTCTTTTGGGAGTCGAGAGAGTGTGTTCTCCCAGAGTGTTCTCCTCCTGTACTTTCTCTCCTTCTCGCCGCCACTGGCTTTCCACCGACATTCTTTCAAGGCGGGGAGTCGTAGTCGCGAGTCGCAGCATGGTTGGTTGGCATTGCTTCATCTGCGTGCCTTCTCAACCTGTCGATTCCATCCTCACCCCCTTTAAGTTCAGCACACGACTGCCTGTCATTAATCTCTCAAAACCACCCCATTCCGTCTACCTCGCAGACGAAGCACTCATTTCGCTCCTTGTCGTCTACCATTTGTCCTTTTGCTTCTTTTGCCTGGACGCTCCTGCCACGCTTGTTCTGTTGTCTTTTTTCTTTTTTTTCTTCTTCTTCCCCCCCCCCCCTAATGGTCTCCCTGGCTAGCTCATATTTGCTCTACATCACCACCACGCCTTGGACGACTCGTCGCGACCCTCGAGGTCCACTCACTGGCGCTTCCTGCCCGAACCGAGAAGACATCTTCCGTCTTGCGAGTCGCCCACAAACCATCTCATCTTCCCGAGGCGGCAACATCCTCCGTGGTGCACGCGCCGACATTCTGGCCGGTGACGACAACGACAGGAAGCCGCCGCAGCCGAGAACACCCACCACGACACGACACGAATCACGCGGCCAACCAGGGTCGAGACGCAGGGGCCGTCGCCATTCTTCGAGCCATCGTGTTCAACCCGGGTCTCGTCGCGTCAGCCCGTATGAAACCGATATGGTCCACGTCCGGTCCTGATCGCCGTCTTTTTTGCCCTCGTGGACAGCGCTGCACCTGGCCCGGCGAAGAATGTCGGCGCCCGGCGACCAGCAATCCAGCGCGAAAGCCATCCGCGTCGTCCCTTATTCACCGCCGCGACCTTCCGACTCCTCGGACGAGTCGCAGAGAGGCTCCGAACCCGCTCCCGCCTCGGCGGCCCGCCAAGGAGAACCATCTGGCTTCAGCACAGACGAGGACGGACGGAGCAACCCTACCTCCGGGCAGACTAGCAGCAGCGGCTATGGCCGACGCAGACGGGACCCCGTGGCCCCTTTATTACTGGTGAAGCGACAAGATGATGTTGTTTCAGGACGGGGCGAACCTGCGACAATTCGAGGCTCATCAATCACCGAGGCCACCGATCCCAGAACTCCCACCACTCCAACGGTGATCCCGGTTTCTCCTTCGTCCAATACCCCCGCGGCTCATGCGCCTAGTCGTGGGCGCCTCTCCACGGCCAGCTACACAACCAGTACCAGCCAAGCCTCCCGCCAATCGACCCCCTCACGGTCGTCTCATGTGAGCGATACCGAGTCTGAAGCCCCTAGTGGACAACGTCGACCACAATCCCGGCGCCGCAATTTCGTTGCAGTCCTGAATGAGGACAAGAAGACGTTCTCGCTGGTTCCCCAAAGGCCCAGGGATCCGGATTCTCAACCACAACAACAGTCGCAGGACCCCCCGCGCTCCGAGTCGGCGCTCTCTGAATATGCCGGCCCGAGCTTCAGGTCCTCGCAATTACACTCCTTTCCCACTACGCCGCGCGTTTCCCAAGCGAGTTCGCATGAGGGCGTTTCCTCTTATGCATCCAGCCACTATGATCGTCCGAGCTCGTCCCTAGCGGGAACCATCCCCGACCGCAGCATAACACCAGGCACGCCTACCAGCGCAGTCCCATCTTCTCCCGGCTTGTCAACGCAAGGGACAATAACAGAGGATCCTATTACCGACTCTTCGCACTCGCCCTGGAGTTATCGCATGGTAGGGGGACTTCGCAAGGTTCCGAATCTACCTGACCCTGACTCCAAACGGGACCACCCGGTCCCCCAGACACATGCACCTGGTTCTGACACAACCGAGACTCCACTATCCGCTGTTCCAGAGACAGATTCCCCCAGTCATGATGATGATCAGGTAGAGACAGGTCCGACCGAAGAAGAGCAAGCACCATCAATTCACTCTTCAACGGCCTCATCCGGCTCCGACAGAACCAATTACAAGGTGTATCGGGACGACAGTCAAGCCCCCCTGGACCGAGAACGACACCCAACTCACGACGGGCAAGAGGATCGAGCCTCGGACGACAGCCTGGTGGATCCGCATCTTCGACCGCAGCCCTCTTTCGCAACTGCGCAGACTGGGTCGACCGATCTCGAGAGCAGCAATTACAAGGTCTATGGGCACAGCGACTCTGAGGGTTCCGAAGAGGGTCATCAAGACTCACCTGTGGCGGGTCCATCCTCCCGGGCATTGAGGATTCCGCACGTCCCTCAGCTTGAGCCTCAGACCTCACTCTCGTCGCTCCAGTCAGTGGTATCGATAACCTCAGACAACACTAATTACAGAGTTCATGGGCCAAGCAGTCCTGCTCTCCCCCCAGTCCCAGAGTCCGAGCCTATACAAAGCACACACGAGCTCAGGCCGGCACAGTCCTTCCTTTCCGCGGTTTCGACGATCCCCGAGAACGACAACTACATTGTTTACGGACGCAGCAGCCCCGCGGCCCTGAGTTCTGTCGAGAGCTTCAACCCTCCCTCCCCGTCTGGCTCATACGCACCCCTTCTCAGGCCGACCACTGCCAACCTGTCACTTTACGCGCAGGAAGAGGAGGCTGAACCGTCTGGTACCGCTAACGCCGACGCGAACTACGTCGTTCACGGCGACCCAACTCCTGACGCGTCTCGCGAGGCCACCCCGGATACCGCCGAGTCCGGGGGAACTGTTGTGCGACACGCCCCCCGCCAGGAATACTCTCAAGAGAGCTTGGTGGTATCACCATTGAGACCGCGCAGGTCAGAGGAAGGATTTGGATATTTCCGGGCAAGATCGAGGTCAAAATCCAAGGACGAGCTCCAAACAAAAAAGTCGTTGAAGTCGGTGAAATCATCCATCTCGTCGGTCATCAACGAGGACGCCGCCGAGGGTTTCTTCGCCGGGCAGGCTTATTTGAATGGGCCACCTGGTGAATACGAAGCCTCTTTCCCGTCCGTCGCAGGTCCGTCGGATCGCCAGAGGCAGCTTGACGAACAACGAGAACGAGAACGGCAGCAAAGAGAGGCATCTTCATGGGAGGGCGAAGGGGCGGCAGAAGACTCGCAGGGCTCCATGGCATTGCCGGTAACACCGCACCAATGGAGTTCCCAACTCTCGACTGTCATGTCCGAATCGGAGCCCGACTCCAGCGGTACTCGTGGCTCTTTGGCTTCGGTATCACTCCCAGGTAGTCACGGCAGCGTTCATGGTAGCCATGGCAGTCATGAAAGGCGCAGCAGCCGGGGTTGGAGCACCCACAGCAGACAGATGTTGAGCATCTCGTCATCTCTGGCGGCCGATCTGGAGTCTGCTTCTCGCTCACGATCTGACTCACAGCCTGGATCTCTAGAGAGGCCAGGTCCGTCTTACCGGTACCAAGGACAAGTCCGGGATCACGACGAGGACGGTGATGGCCTGGCGGATTTGCACATGATAAGTCCGAGACCATCACGGTCGAGGCTCTCAGACATGTTCAGCAACAGCAATTCTTCCGATCGCAACCTACACTCGTCTGCGAGCACGCGCTCCTTCAACAACGGCATACCTCTCTGGGCCAAGGTCTACTACGGGAGTGGCGAGCGCCGCTTTCTGCGAGGCGCATCAATATCCAGCATGTCAGACTTTAGTAGCCGCCCCGGCTCTACGGTGCAACACAGCGCATCGCCAACTTCCGATCACTTCCCTATGAGCCTTTGGAGTCCCAGACGTCGACCCGTGGAACAGGGCCCAGGGGAGTCGTCACAGCAGCGAAGGTCGGCCACAGGAAGCATGGACATCCCGTCGGGGTCAGCGGATGACCACGTCCACGACATCGGCTTCCGGAGGAGCCTGCGCCGGATGACATCGAGCGTATGGTCGCCCCATCTGCGCCGGGACCTACGAGCGCAAAACCGATACAGCATCTGGGACACGCCCTCCGTGGCATGGTCGGCCGAGAGCGGCATGTTTGGTCGGCGCAACCTTCAGGTTGTCCTGTTCGTGGTGGGCTTCATCTTCCCCTTCGCTTGGATGATTGGCGCGATCCTGCCGCTCCCGAAACCGTCGCCATTGGCTATGGTCCAGAGGGACTCGAGCTACAGTGACCTGGGTATCCGGTCCCAATCCAACGAATTCGAGCGCCACATCGAGAGTGTCGACGAGCTTCGCTACCAGAACGCCAGATGGTGGCGCATGCTGAATCGCTGCATGTCAGTCTTGGGGCTTCTCATTATCGGTGCTGTCATCGGTCTGGTAATCGCTTCGATCAAGCAGGGCTGGGGTTCGTGAACCTAAAGCCTGACGTCGAAATCGACCTTGGCGGTCACTCAGCGCATAGATCATGCAAGGCCGGCCTACTGGGTGCATAAGTTCTCAATAGCTTTTGTTTCACAGCCCACACCACTATGCGCCTGCGCGTCACACATTTGACACTCTCGTCGTCTTTCATGGGTCCGGTACCAGCACCCTTTCTACCTTGGCGGTCTCGCTCGCTTTACTACGGTATGCAGCCGCGTCTCGCCCGACTCTACCTATCCCTACCAAGTACAGGGCATGCATACTTTGCTACCCAAGTTTTTCTTATCTTCTTCACGACTGGATGACACGGGATGATCGGCTTGCATATACTGGGATAGACCGGATGTCACCTCAACTCCTCAGGGAGTTCTGTCACCACCACCTACGGGTACGCTTGCAGTTGCCCATCTTCTACCACTGTACTTGCCGTCGTCGCCTCACCGGCGTCATGCTTTATACTTTCTCCCATTAACTTCTTCCACGATCCTCTGGCATAGATCCAAGATCAACACTGGTGGTTCTATGTACAGTAAAACTAGATTCTGATTTTTTGGAAAGGAGATACCCCAGAATCGAAGGCTTTGTTTGCAGCCGGAGTTTGATGTGCATTTGGGGTGGATGGAGGGGATCTGTTTGAAGAAACTTTTTATTTTTTATTTTGTTATTTTTTACAAAAATATTGTACCACTACAAGCCAGATGCAGAGACGAGAGGGATCTCGATGGACAGAAGCAAAGGACCGGAGGACGCGGCTGTAATATGGGGTAATGCGTGGGCCCTGCTGGGAGTGTAATCAAGCAGGCTCTTCGCCCTCGGCGCTGTACGAAAAAAACACTATTAGGTGGATGGATGGAAGCGGACTTGATGACGACTCATGACTAGCATAGCAGACATTATTCTTATCAAGTAATACAGCATCACTTTGACCTTGACTGCTGACTTGGTTGATCCGCCTTCCAGAGAGGGTCGCTCCTCGCAATGAGAATGGCCCCCCATCGGGGCATACTCGTGTGTAACTAGCTAGCTATTGATAGTTGAAAAGGCCCGGTGTAGGAAGGTATGTTAAAGAATTGTCAATCGTTTGCAATAGCTAAGACGAGGTACCGCCATGGGTCTTTCCTTGCCGCTCACTCTCACCGCCAATAAGTGAGAAGGGTAGTAGGAGGCAGGTAGGAGAGAGTAGGGCCTGGGCCTGGGCTGTTTGTTCAAACGCTTGCTCCTCCTCCGTTGGGTCCCCGGTTAGCCACTCTCATCCGGATGGGATGCTTGCACGGGACAAGAAAAGACATTTTTGTAGGTATCTTGATCAGAATCTCTACAAGGCCCCCCCCCCCAAAAAAAAAACACACGGGCATCTTCCCTCAAAGTGGACGGACATGATTAGGCTTTGCCCCTGCGACCCACCACCTTCGACTTACGCGCCATCCTCTTGCGCCCGATGATCCTCTGCCTCTGAGCCAGCTTCTCCTTGGCATCCTTCTTGCTGGACTTGGTGCCCTCATCCTCGCTGACCTCGACCACAACATCCTCCGCCTGGCCCGCCGTCTTGCCCTTCCCACCCTTGGCCCCAGGCTGCCTCGTTCCGTTCTGGATCTCGGCCCGAATCTGCCGCGAGCGCACCTCGTTCGCCGCCCGCCGGCTCACAACCTGCGCATTCTCGATCGCAAACTCGACGATCAGCCGCACCGTCTTGCCCGCCTCGTTCTTGAGCGGATGGCCGTTCAGCCACCGCAGTCCCATCAGCGCCCACCGGTGACTCCAGTACTCGATGAATCCGTAGCCCCTGCTCTTGCCCGCGCCCGTCTTCTCGTCGACCTTCTTGCCGTCCTTGGTCTCGTAGACGATCTTGGCCTGTTTCACCACGCCCACACGCTTCTCCTTGCGCCGGTGCTCCGCATCGCGGTCCTCGTCCCCGCCGCGCGCCAGGTCTTCCTTGGACAGCGCCTCGCGCTTGCCCTCGCGCACGTCGGAGGCGAAGCCGACGATGGCCTGGCGGGCGAGTTGTTTGAGTTCTTTGGAGTCGATGTTCCGTGGAAGGTTGCGGATGGCGAGACGGGTCAGGGACAGGTGCAGGCTGGGGTTGCTCATGACTTGCTTCTTGCGCTGGGTGGCGGATTGCTCGCGGAGCTTGACCTCCGTGGGCGTAAGAAGGCCGTAGAGGGGAGAGTTCTTGGGGATGGTACCCTCAGAGAGCAGGAAGAGGCGGCGCTTGTCCTTCTCTTGGCCCTTGCGGGCGGCTGGACCGGCTTCGGTGAGCTTGGTGGCTTCCTCCTTGCTTACTGCCTGGGCAACCTGCAGGACGCGGCCGTCGATGGTGTACCGGCCGTCGGAGTCGATGGTTTCGTCTTGGAGGACGGATGGTTTGGCGGTCTTGACTGCTGGCTGGTGCCTTGGAGCGTTCTTCACGCAGGCTTTGAAGTCGTCCATGTTGACGAAGCAGACGAAACCGGTGCCGGCGGGCTTGTCTATCGCCTTATTCATGACGACCCTGGCATATCTGACGGGACCAAACTGCTGGAAGTGCTCCTTCAGGGACTCGTCGGTGCTTGTGAATGGCAGGTTGCGAATAAAGACCGTCGTAGAGTTGTCCGTGGTCCGCTTGGGCTTTTCTTCCTCGACTTCCTCCTCGGAGTCGTCCCCGAGATGGTCCTCAGCTTCCGAGTCGCCTTCTTGGTTCTCGTCGCTATCCAGCTCACCACCGCCCTCCTCGTCGTCCTCGTCGTCCTCGTCGTCCTCATCTCCATCTTCCTCCGAGTCAAAATCTTCCATTTTCTTCATGAAGTTGGCCAGATCCCGGTCCTCTTCTTTCATCTCCTTGTCTTCATTTTCGGCACCCTCTTCTTTCTTGGCCTTCTTCACCTTGGGTTCTTTCTCTCCAGTCTCCTCGTCGTCTTCCTGGTCGGCCTGTTGCTGCTTCCATTCGTCCTTGGACACTGCCCAGTCCACGGCAATGGGTCTTCCGTCGACGTCCTTGCCGTTCATCTCTTGCATGGCCCTCTCGGCATGCTTCCTTGTCCGGAAGGTGACAAATCCGAACCCCTTCAGCTTGCCCTTGTCTTGCGGCAGATCCGTGAACTTGATCTTTCCGTATTTCATGAACAGTTTGCTCAGGTGGTCCTCCTTCTTGATGCTCCACGGCAGATTCCGGATAATCAACTTCGGGGCCTTCCTCGCCTCAGCCATCTCTTCCTCTCTCCGCTTCTTCTCCTCCGCAATGCCATTCTTGACCGCGCCACCGCCGCCGGCACGGTGCCGGGGCTCAGCGACGTCCAGCCTCAGCCTGCGGCCGTCGAACATCTCATTGTTCAGCTTCTTCTTGGCCTCGACGGCGTCGTCGGCATCTGTAAATGTGACGAAACCATAGCCGCGCGACGCCTTTGTGTTCTTGTCGACGACGACAGTGGCGTGCTTCACTGGGTAGTGCTGCGAGAAGTACTCGGTGAGGGACTCGCTGGTAGCGGAGGCGGGCAGCGACCGCACGAAGAGGGACCGCCGCTCTTCGACGCGGGTCTTCTTGGACGGTGGTGCGCCGTCTTGGGTCTCGACTGCTGCGGCGGTCTGTTGCTCGAGATCAGCCTCGGCCTCTCTGCGCCGTTTCTGGCCCTTTGATTTTGCCATGGTTGCTGTGTCTGGCCGAGTTGGTGCAAAGATGCAGAGAGGTTGATGGATGGATGAGGGGAGTTTGGAATTTGGGGGGGAAAGACAGCAGCCAGAAAGTTTTCGACCCCTGTAGCCGATAAAGAGCCGGACCCCTGCTTATCGGCTTCCCGCTGCGCCGGGGTAACCACACCGGCCCCGTTCACTGTTTTGTCAACAGAACCACCGCGCAAAGCAAAGGGCAGAGAGGACTATTCTGATGTTTCTCGCACCCAATACCAGCCCCAACACACACGAAGCGATGCTCTAGCTCCATATCTTAACATCTACGGGCTCAAACCCAGCAGCTGTTGGCCGAGTATCACAGTCCTTTTGCATCTGCTTTAGTATCTATTTGGCCTCCAGGCTATTATTCACAATGCCGCCCCGCGCAACACGATCCGGGCGCGCGTCAACAAAGGCTTCGACCTTGGCCGCCAACGCCCGCGCATCCACCGCCGGATCTCGCCAGTCCTCGTTGAACATTGACGTGCCCGAGGATGCCCCCGACAACGAGCTGCGCACCCAAGTCGCCGCCGTCTTCCGTGAGGCCCAGCGCAACACCGCGACCCACCGCAAATCCGCAGTCACCCTGCGCAAACTGCAAGAGGCATGCTGCTACGAGCCCACTACCGCCAAGAAGACCGCCGCCGCCGACTTCGACGAGGGTGCCTTCAATACTGAGTTCGTGCGGTGCGTGTTGCGCGTTATGCCTGTCAAGAAGAGCGAGTCCGTCGGCGAGAGAACCATCCGGTTTGTGGGTGTTTTCATGAGGCATTCTATCGACAAAGATAATGAGCTCGCCGGCGAGATCGACGAGGACGCCAGCACGATGCCCGAGACACCGAGTACACGGCTTACGGGGAAGTTGATGGATACTATCTTGCCATTGATGATGGCCAAGGACAAGTTTGTGCGGTACCGGTCAACCCAACTTATCTCACATATCGTCAACTCCTTGGACGCAATCGACGACGACCTCTTCCAGAAGTTGCGATACGGCTTGCTCAAGAGAATCCGCGACAAGGAGGCCATGGTCCGCGCACAAGCCGTCCTTGGTCTAGGTCGTCTGGCCGGCAATCAGATAGAGGCGGAAGCCAACTCGGACGATAGCAACGGGGACGAGGCGAGCGGTCTGCTCGAGAAACTCCTCGAGGTGTTGCAGAACGACCCGAGTGCAGATGTCAGGAGGTCGCTTCTCGTGAATCTGCCCATTCTACCCAACACGCTCCCATTCTTGCTGGAGAGGGCAAGGGATCAGGACGCCATGACGCGGCGAGCCGTGTACTCCCGTCTGTTGCCCGCACTCGGAGACTTCCGCCATCTGTCGCTCTCTATGAGAGAGAAGCTGCTGCGATGGGGTCTCCGTGACAGAGACGATACCGTCCGTAAAGCGGCAGGTCGACTGTTCCGCGAGAGGTGGATCGAGGATTGCGCCGGTGCACCACCGCTGAATGAGGATGGACAACCTGTGGAGCTTCCCGCCCCTAGTTTTGACGGCTTGCTTGAGCTTCTGGAGCGTATTGATGTGGTGAACTCCGGCGTTGAGAACGGCGTGGCTCTGGAGGCCATGAAGGGCTTCTGGGAGGGACGACCTGACTACCGCGAGGGTGTCACATTTGACGACAACTTCTGGGAGACTCTCACAGCCGAGTCTGTTTTCATGGCTCGCAGTTTCAACGAATTTTGCCGCAACGAAGGCAACGGAAAGTACGAGGACTTGGTAGAAGAGAAGCTCCCCGAGGTCACCAAGCTCGGATTTTACCTCGAACGCTATGTCAAGGTCCTCGTCGACGCTTTGAAGAGGATAGCACAGCAAGAGGACAACGACGACGAGGACGAAGAGGAAGACACCGTGGAGCAGGAGTTTATTGTGGAACAGCTTCTGCACATCGCCATGACTCTGGACTACTCCGATGAGGTCGGCCGCAGAAAGATGTTCTCCATGCTCAGGCAGACTTTGTCCATTCCTGAACTTCCGGACGAGACCACAAGACTGACCGTCAATGTTCTCCGCGATATCTGTGCCCCGGACAACGCAGGCGAGCGAGAGTTCTGCAGCGTTGTGCTCGAGGCCGTGGCAGATGTTCACGACACGATCGTTGAAGACGAAGCAGACGACAACGAGAGCTTCCACTCTGCAAAGTCCGAAGTTGACGAAGAGGAGGGATCCGGCGGTAACGGCGGCCGGAGCCGGAAAGGCAACAAGGACGAAATAAGCGAGGAAGAGGCCCATGCCAAGGCCGTCAAGGAGATCGTCATCAACATGAAGTGTCTGCACATCGTGCAGTGCATGCTGACCAACGTCTCCGGCAGCCTGCAAGAGAACGACCACCTAGTCTCCATGCTCAACAACCTGGTCGTGCCGGCCGTCCGTAGTCACGAGGCGCCCGTTCGCGAGCGTGGTCTGCTGTGCCTGGGTCTCTGTTCTCTGCTGGACCGCTCATTGGCCGAAGAGAACTTGACGCTGTTCATGCACTTCTTCAGCAAGGGTCATACCGCCCTTCAGATCACCGCGCTGCACATCCTTACGGACATCCTCAACGTCCACGGCGCGCAGCTACTCGCTAGCAACCCCACGCTGATGAAAGTCTACATCAAAGCCCTGCGCTCTGGCTCCAAATCCCCCGAAGTCCAAGCCGTGGCCACCATCGCGGCCTCCAAGCTCCTGCTAGGCCGCGTCGTCACAGACACGGACGCCTCCGCTGAGCTGCTCAAGACGCTGGTGATCGCCTACTTCGAGCCCGCCAGCTCGCAGAACCAGAGCGTGAGGCAAGCGCTCAACTACTTCCTGCCGGTGTTCTGCTACTCGCGTCCCGAGAACCAGGACCTGATGCGGGCGGTCGCGCTCGAGGCGCTGCATGCGCTGTATAATGTGCGTGAGGGACTGGAGGATGATGATGCGGATGTCGACGATGAGATGGTCAGCCTGGCGACGATTGGGGCGTGCTTGGTTGATTGGACGGACCCGAGGAAGTGTTTTAGCCCTGATGCGGGCGTGGATGGCGAGAGGAAGAATGTCAATGGAGATGTGCATTTGGAGTTTGCGAGGAATATCCTGGAGAGGTTGGATTCGAATTGTAGCAGTAAGTGACTCGCCCCCCACCCCTCCCCGGCCCCAGCCTCGCACCGGAATGTGTATTTGCATGCTAATTCCCATCCCACAGAGGACGAAAAGAAAGCTGTCGCCGCCCTTCTCGGCAAGCTCTACATCAGCCCTGCCTCCACCGAAGAAAAGACTCGCGAACTCTACGCCGAGGTCTCGGACGCCGTCGAGCAGAACCTCATCGCCGACACGACAGGCCGCAACGCCCTGTACAAGATCCACGTGTCGCTCGGCAAGATCGTCAACTCTCTGGACCAGGCGAAGGAAGCCGGCATGCGCAGGGGCAGCCGCTCGTCCATGAGCCGCAGTGTGTCGCTTGGGCCGGATGAGCACGCGGTCAACAGGGAGGACAGAACGACGGTGGGCACGGAGCCGCAGATTAAAGAGGAAGAAGAGGATGGCCGGATGGTCGAGGCAGAGGCAGAGGCCGAGGCGGACGAGGGTGATAGTGGCGAGGGGACGGTCATCCAGAACAATGGCGATGTGACGAAGGCGGAGCCGCAGGATGGCGATTCGCTGATGAGCGAGCTGTTGGATGATGATGGGGATACTGTCATGGGTGGTTGAGTAGGTGTGAGATTTTGCGATTTGTTTGGTCATTACGTTTCTGCTCGACAAGAGAGAAATTGGGTTCTGGGGCCACACTGATGGTTGGGATCGGCGGTTGGCTTTTTCTTCTGTTCTTACGAGAAACGCACATTGAACTTTTATGAACAATCTCCTACATTCAGACACTGCTTGCACGGTCTCCGTATATGCTCGGGTTTCGAACTGGATCGATCAAGGAATGGCTTCATTTATGGTTCGTCCTCTATGTATTCCAGAAATGCGAATCCGTGTATATACATCATCACTCACACCCGACTGGCTAACGTCCCCAGCCAGTAAAGTAACCCACCCATTCCGATATTAACAAGCAAATGCTGCCCTAAGCTCCACGCGACGCAGTAAAGATATTTCGGCGAGAATACGGTCCAGATGAAAAGATGCGTCCGCAGCGCCGTGCAAGCCGCCATCACGAACGCTACGCTCGCGGCCGCAAACACCGTCAGCAGCGTGACATGTCGCATGTACACATCCTTCTCCCCGTTCTTCCGCTTCCTGATGAGCAGGACGTTGGTCGCCGTCACCCAGTAGATGGGCGTGGCCCAGTTGCTGATGAAGGTGAGGATACCGACGGTCACGACGTCGAAGTTGCGTACGCCGTTGTACGCGCTGGATAAGTCGACTGAGGAGATGGCGTTTGTGCCGCCCAGGGCGAAGAAGGACATGTATTGTAGAAGGAGAGAGGTGGTGGTGAGTTCGGTCAGGGTGAGGCTCTGTGCCGAGAGGAACTTGAAGAGAATGTCGAAGAGCAGGAACAGCGGGACGTTGGTCGCGCGGCTCTGCGTCATGGCGAGGAGCGTGTATAGGTGGTGCAGGGTCTCGACGGCAGTCATACGCTTGGACACGCGGTTCTTTGTAACGATGAAGTAAACCACGCATGCAACAGCGAGAGTGAGGCCGACGAAGACCGCTTGAGCGCGCATCACTAGCGAGGCGCCATGGGTGAGGTCGACCAAGGACCGTGCGAAACCGGCTACGAGCTCCGGGGCATCCTCGTTGGTGAAGGCGAGCTTGAAGGTGAAGGCGGACAGGACGAGGCCTAAGCTGCCGCTGATGGAGAGGGAGGAGGGCAGCCCGTCGAAGGCTTGCATGAGTTGCCGGTGGATCCAAAGGTATGTGATACTCATGAGGGCCCAGAGGCGGACAGGCTCGGTGTGCAGGAAGATCTTGACGATATCTGGCTCGCCGGCAAACTTCTGGCCGGTCTGGTTCCAGCCCCTGATAATTCGTGTTGTTACGGCGGCGAAGATGAGTGCGGACATGTGGCCAACTCGGGATTTTGAGGTTCTGTTCTCAATGGTTAGCGTCGATGGGGTTCCCAATGTCGGGTCTGATAGATCACTTACCCACTGAAGCCTCTCCAACTGACGTATGCAAGCCAGGCCGTTGTAGTGTAGTACCAGAAATGTTGCTCCTCCTCCACGTAACTACTGGCAAACATCATCACACCATATGCGGTGGTGATGAGAGTGAAGGGTATGGCTGATGTCGACAGTTCCCCAGCGTTCTGGTAAACTGCAAAGGTCGCCATCAAGGTTGCTGCAACTGACAGTATTTGACCGACGGTGAGTCTGGGAACATCATAATTACTCGCCATGCTACTCAAGAGCCTCTGGGCATCTCTGAGCCACTGAAAAGTCCGGCGGCATCAGCAAAAGCAGGGGTTCCAGTTTCTGAGTGTACCTTACCTGCGACATTGCTGAAGTCCACTCCTGGTCCACTTCGGACTTGCTCATGGTTCTGGAGGACTTGACGAGCCGCCGCCACCGGCATGCAAGATCCTCAACTTCTGTTTCTTTATGGAGGCATAAAACATCACTTGCAGCCGAGTCAAACAGCTCTCCGCCGAAGGTAGCAGTAATAATGGCCAGAATCTGCTCCGCATTGCGCATGAGAATCTGCACCTGGTCGCTTTCTGAGTTTTGTCAGTCGTTGACCATACCTAAGCTCTGAGCAGAACAGACGTACTGCGTGGCCAGAACGGCAGGAAGTCTAAGATGAATGCCCCGAGGTTGTTTTTGGGGACCGGAAAGCCAAGCAGAGCCCCGAGAGTAGGAGCAAGATCAGACTGCTCGATGACAGAGTAGTATCTGAAGTCCTCCTGCATTTCCATGGGCACTGGGAATGTCCTCTTCAGGGACTTCAGCTTGGGTGACAAGAAGACAAGCGCTGGAGAGGTCTCGCCGGGTGCTGAGCCTCCGTGGTTCCCGGCGTCGTTCATACCATGGTCACCCAGCAACACTAGTAATGTTGACTTGAGATGTGCCCGCGACTCGATGGCGGCGTAGATTTGCTTGACTATGCCATCCATTTCAGTCTGTTTCGGAAGCATGTTGGTGCTGCGAACAATATCAGCACCGTCCCTCTAAACCGTCGTCAGGAGCCTCACCTTCGCGGGCCGCCCTTGTGACCAATATGGTCCAGACCGAGGTAATGCAAGACCATGGTATTCCAATCATCGCTCTTGAGCTCATCCGTGATATGTCTGGTGACATTGTTATCCACCTCCGTAAAGTCCTATGGTCCGTCAGCCAGAAATTCTCCGAGCACCGAGACAGAGTAGTTCCGCACAGCCACGAAGAAGCTTGATGTCCCATCCGCTCGGTCGAATAGCCCTGGAAAGAGCTTCAACCATGTATCGTCTCCGTACAGAAGAAGCCGGCCCGTATTCTTGGCCTTCATCTGCGCCAGCCACGTATCCTGGGAGGCAAGCGACGAGGATTCATCTCCCTCATCAATGTTGAGTACAACGTCGAGAAACGACGGAATGGAACCAGTGGTGATCGCCTTGATCCTGGGCATCGTGACGGTCGGGGAGGTCGCATGAGCGGTGAAGGGGATCGCGGAGCCATCTCGAATCAGTCTGTCGCAGGTAAGCTTTCGAAGAGAACAGTCGGTGATCGAATGGTCCATCACTCACGACTGGGTGTACTTGAATCCCGAATTGGAAGAATAGACAAAGTCGCTGTAGGAAATTTAGCTCTTGCATGAGAGATTGTTGTCTCTTGCGCCGCAGCTCATACCTTCGCAGAGCATCTACGACCATGAAAACCACCCGGTCGAACGGCGCAGCTGGTGGTGGTCCATATTCGGAGTCGCCGTATACAGCGAGACCTGGCAGCAGCGGTTTGTAGGGGAAGAAGCCTGTCCCGAAGACATAGATGGCAATAGGGATCAGGATGTTCGCCGCGACGAGCAGGGCCGTGGAGAGAATTGTTACGCCATGTTGAGGGCCCTTCATCTCTTGTGCTGCGTGGCACCAAATGGAAGAGAGGATAGGTGTTTGGGAGAAGTGGTACTATGAGCTCTTGGAACGAGGCTCCATCGCAAGCAGAGGCGGAGGAGGAAAAATGGTCAGGATGTAATCAATTGAATTGCTCATCGACGTAAGTCAGGAGCTGTGATAATAAGGTGTGGTTGTCCAGCTCGCAATTGCCTTGCTGTCGAGCTGAGAGCTGATCCTTCTTCAGCCTTGCATGTGCCAGGTTGCAATCCCAGTGAGCAATCCCCTGTCAGTCTCGTGTGGGGGAGGGGGGTGTAAACACGGACCACCGCCCCCCATCGCTAACTAGACGCCCCCAGAGTGGTACTGTACTGTCTCTGTTTGATTTTTTACTGACGACCATCTGAGACCTCTTCTCCCCGAGATACGAATGGATTGGCGAAGTCTTCCATGGCTCGTGGAGCCTTTCGAGAGGGTCACATCGGATTTATATTATCCTTCTCTGAATCGACACCAAAAGATCACCTCTTCTTCTTGATCGTCTTCCGGTCACCGAACTTGGGGAAGACAATGTTGGACTTCCTGCCCCGTCTCTTGATGGCCTTGCCCTTCTTTGGTTTGGTGGACTTTGTGGTTGTGTCGATTTCCATTGCTGTCACTCGCGAATAGGGTCAGTATTCCCAATGTACCGTCCACGTGTAGGGTCCGTCTCGCCCAGGAAAAATGTGCCCGTGGGTGTTATCTTACTGTCGTCCGCCTTCTGCTCGTCGGCTATCTTCAAGTCTGCTTCGCCCTCCTCTGCGGTATCCTTCATTTCCCTCTCTTGCACAGGCTTTGGTTGGGATGCAATCTCGAGTAGCTTGGCTGCGAGACGTTCTTGGCGTGCGGCCTCCACAGGCCCGAAGACGTTGGCCTTCAGCCTCTGGTTGTTTGCCTTCCTCGAACTTGAGCGGGATGACTTGGCCATGTTGTAAAGCTTGTCGTACAAAGTTTCGGCGTTCGAATTCGGGCAAACCGGTGGGAAAGTAGAAATTCGGTGGGAGGTGTAGAAGGCGAGTTTCGATAGCCGTCTAATTGCAATGATCGTGGTAAATGTCTTTCCTTGCACTTCACAAGATATGGAGACAGGTTCTTATCGATAAGGCAGTTTCAGTGGCCACCGCCTTCCTAAAATTGACGAGTGGGTGACCCTGCGTCAACGTCGTTTGTGGCTAAGAGGCTCTGACAATATGACTTCACGACAGCAACAAACCCCCAATCTGGGCCAAAGAGGCTGCAGACAAAGGTGATCGTCGAGACTCTCATGTTCTTGTGTCTGTGGTATGGCAGCATTGGACGACCAAGCCACTAGCTAGCTTTCCTCCCCCCATCCTGTCTTCCTGTCTCGTCGCATGCTTTCCTCTCAACTTCGACTTTTGATGCCCCTCTCATCTCTCATCTCCCATCACACGAACCGGATACCGGTACTTGACCGTTCATCCAACAGAACTGCGGCTGTCTAGCGTCTCGGACACCCGCGCGTTACGCGGACAACCAAAACAGGAGAACAGTCTTGCTGCTCGTTGGTCTGGCTCTTTTGTCGGCATGTCGCAGGCAGTCGCGAACATGTCGTCCCTACCGCCTCAGGAAACGTACCGAACCCTGGTCAAGCGCCTCGGCAGCAACCAGTTTCTAAACAGAGAACTGATGGCTATCTGTCGACTCAATGGAATGCCCACCCATGGGGTCAAGGCCGAGCTGCAGCGACGCATCATCGACGGTATGTCTGGATATTTTGGGGCGTGTGTTTCCAAGTCTGCTCGCTTTCGGCAGGACTCTGCTGGGAAACTGCCTCCTTCCTCAGTCGCATTCTAGCTGCGTGCTAGTCTCACCCCAGCTTCCGGTTCCTACCCCTCCTTCTCCCACCTCACTCCTCCGTTCAATTCCCAGCTCCGTCTCCAGACCCATGGGGTCGCCATTTTCGGAACCATTGTCTGACTCGAGTTCTCGCGCAGCACTCAACAAGGCCTACACCCAGGGCGACGTTCAAACATTCCGCGAACTCGAGCAGAGTATCCGTCGTGAGAGGGACGGCATAGCCGCACCTGCTCCTCACGGCTACGCAACACAACAGCTATCACATGACTCCCACTCACCCTCACCTCTTCACGCCCGCGCCAACCACGCCCAGCCCTCGATAAACAACAACATGTCCACCCTCGGCTACCCGCCCAGTGGCCACCACGGATACGGTGGATACCTGAATGGGGGTGGTTTGAACGGCCAAAGGGCTCAGCCCGCCCCTCCCCAGGGTATGTTCTACCCTTCTGCACCTCTGACTTCTGTCCTGCCACAGATCGTTCAAAAGCTGAGATCGCATCAACAATTTCAAGGGCCTACATTCCGTTCCAGCCCCTTTTACCAAGTCCTAGAGAGAGTAGGAAACGTTCACGTCTGTCAAGGTAGGTAACGAGCCCCCGCCCTCTTCATCCACTGGCCCGGACTAATAGATATACCAGCTATGTCGCAGCACAGAAACTCTATCAGCATACAGATCAAGGCCCAGGACACCCCACTCCTCTCACGATGTGTCACAGACAGAACCTGCAGAGTCATGGTGTTTTGTGCTGCAGAAGAACACGGCCTCCAAGACATAACATTCCCTCATCAGTCTGAGATGAAGGTGAACGGTGATGATGTCAAGGCTAACCTCCGGGGGTTGAAGAACAAGCCTGGATCTACGAGACCTGTTGACATCACGGACCTGCTGAGGCTTAGGATCCCCGCATATCTCAACAACGTCGAGTTCACATATGCTCTGACCACGAAGGCAGGTGACAAGGCGTCTCAATATACCAGTCAAGTCCGAGACCCTTCCTCGCCATACTATGGCGCCATGCCCGCATGATTGGTTTGCCCAGGCTCATGCTGACATTTTTATCTACTCCCAGCGGTTCTGGCTTGTCATAAATATATGCAAGTCGGTACTTGTGGACGATCTAGTGCAAAACGTCCGCGCCAAGAAGATATCCAAGGCTTCTGTCATCCACGAGCGTTAGTAGCCAGCCCTATATGCCACCACCCATCCAAACCATCGCAGATATTGACAAACCATTGACAGTCACGAAGAAGGCACACGATGCAGAGATCGAGCTTTCGTCTCAGGTCTTATCCCTGAAGTGTCCTATCTCATACATGAGACTAATCACACCCGTCCGTGCGAGCACATGCACTCACGTTCAGTGTTTCGATGCCACTTCATACCTTCAACTACAGCAGCAGGGCCCTCAGTGGGTGTGCCCTGTGTGTAGCAAAGCAGCTCCGTACGACAGGCTGGCCATTGATGAGTAAGTCCTGACTTTTCCATCTTGAAAATAGACTCCTGCTGATTTGCTCCAGGTATGTGCAAGAAATCTTGAACACTACCTCGAAGTCGGTGGAGCAGGTGGATATCCAACCAGACGGTCAGTGGAAGGCTCATGGGCCTGTCGAGGATGAGGAAGCCAAGCCCGAGCCTCAATACGATGCCTTCAATCTGGACGATGATGATCTTGTTATTTCGGAAGTCAGCTTTGCTGGAGGTCGCAGCACCGCCACCCCTGGAGCAGGCCGAAGCAACCACACACCCAACACCCTTGGCCCACCAACTGATGTCCCGACTCCTGCTCCTGGTGTCTCTAGAGAGGGTTCCTCGATGTCCAGACCCGGAGGTACCAAGCGAACCCACGATGTCATTGACCTGACACTGTCGGATGATGACGACGAGCCCCCGCAGCTACCGCCCAAGCGGCAACAGTTCAGCCGCCCTGGTGCTGGCTATCCGCCATTCCCGTCATACTGAGGGCCTGGTCGGTATGAGGGCTGGATTACTTGGGGAACTTGTCAAGGGTGATATTTGGACATATTTGTCTGCAAACTGGCGGCTGGCGCCAAGAAAACCGCTCAGGTCAGACTCTTGAAGGAGACTGATGCCGACAAGAAGCGTATCGGGTCTAGAGGGATGCGCGCAGGTGGGAAAGCTTTGCGAACCAAGGCGCACCAACACCTCGTCTGTCTTCCATCCTCTTGGGGACGAAGACTGTTTTTACGTGCAAGGGACGGAACTGCTAATTTTGGCATTGCATGGCGTTCGAGGGGAAGGAATCAATACCAAATACCAACACGGCTGGACGGCTTGATGGTGCTAGAATTGGACAGCCCGTAGGGACGGGCATATTTTCCGGTTTAGGATGATTGGGAATCACGGTTCCAAACCTAGACCACTGTACTTGTATCTCTCAATCGAGAAGCAGAGCAGAAACATCGGAGACACTGAAGAACCTACGCATGCCCCCTCTCCCTTGGGCTGCTCATGCTCCTTTGTATGTGTGCCCCTGGCCTGGCCGAGCATTCTGCAGGTTATCAGATGCGAGCGAGGATGCGAGATTAGGCTACTTCGTACGGAACATCTCTATTTTTCCTTCGCGGGAGCAGCGGCGCAGCGTCGTTCAGGGTGAATAGGTACCCTGCAGTCCGTATAGAACGGGCGAGACTCATCAGCTCTGGGATGTTGCTGTGGCCTGTGTGGGAGAGACAGAAGGCTTGGGGAGATAGATATCCGCACCCGCTTCTTAGGATCTTCGTTCCATCTCAGATGGATCCACATATGCTTCATCAAAAATGGTCAACCCCCCCTGAACCCGCAGGAACCAGAGGCCAGTTGTTGTGGAGCCCGATTTTGATATGGGGAAATGCACACTAGGAACAGGGGGCATCCGCTGCTGCTCGGCTACGCACATTTCGAGGCCGGGGACCATGGAGGAAATCTACATAATACTGCAAGTACTATGTAGGGCCTAGCTGCAAGGACAACTTGGGATTTGGCGATGCAGTGTCGGTACGGGAACGCACAGGCAGGGCGGGAAGAGTCGATGCGCATTGCGGCAAGTGGAAGCGGCGGGGGGCTCTGTTTTTTCTCCTTCTTTAATTACCTACATACGGCATACCCCGTACATATGTACGATTAATATCACGATCTGGGAATTGGAAAGAATTTGGGGTTGAAGGAGCCTTATGATTCTGCCTATCAGCTCGTGTTACTCGAGAAATGCATGGATGTAGACGAGATGAACTCTTTTACAGTGTTGCATTCGGCTGCCGGTGCGGTGCGCGCAGTGGTGCGAAAAGGCGTGGGCCGAAGCTCTCAGCACCGATGGTGGGGTTTTTTTTAAAGACAAGAAAGACAATTCTGCTGTACGACGGTGCGCACCGGGATAGGTACAATAGACGTATGCCAATCGTCGGACAGGAACACTGAGCTAAGCGTGGAGCGTGTAACCCAGTGTTCCGATGAGGTACAAAAGCCGTGACGGACTCGTGCTGGGCTACATAGTACAAGGCCCAGGTGCTGCAGGGCATACGCATACTGAGAGTGGACTCTCGGAGGCTTTGTCATCAAAATAAATGAACGAGCTGTATCTGCGAAAGACCACTGGTCTAGGCGGGTTGGTGAGGTGATGCATCTAGGCGGTAGGGGAGGAGGACCTGGTTCTTCGGTCGACCTAGACCAGAAAGCCGAAACGAAGTCGAGTGGTGATCTTCGAAACGGGATCCGCAGCGTCTTCCAAGGTTGGGGGTGAGAGTCGAGCCACAACAAGGCTCCCGGATGGAGACAACGATGAGGTACAACTCTAAATCTCGGTGCTGGTCGATCGGTCATGCTGTTGTGGGTGCCATACCTCCTCCGGGAGGGCTTCGGCTGCTGGCTGTGTGCGTAACTTGCAGTGGTGTGGCGACCATTCTTATTCCATCTTGTTGCTAATGCTTCGCATCACGAGACATCACGACGGTATTGCGACGGGGGCCGGTCCCGAGATGAAGGAAGCTGGGAAGCTGGGAAGCTGGGAAGCTGGGATGGCACCCACGCTCAAAGGTCGGAGGCGGCGGACAGGGTTCAGCAATTTGGCAGGGTGGGGTATGGATGGCACTATCGAACTTGAGACGAGACCATGTTCCTCCTCCAGCCTTGGATGCGAGACGGGTACCTGCGCCGGGACCAGGGCCGATAGCTCGCGCCATCCCCAAATTCCAGAAAGACGGGGTCCCTGCATTCGGCAAATCGGTGGACGTCGACACCTTCTCGAAAATCCAGATTGCTGCAGGTGCATGTGTTCTTTCGTCAACCGCGGACATAAGTCCAGATGACCTTTGGAGTTTGGGGGCCCTTTTTTCCTCTTCTTCTTTTGTTTTATAGGAGGGGAGGGACTGTTTCGGGCAGGTTGGCGACTTGTATAGCGTTTGGTAGGCAATCCCTCGAGAACACCATGATCGTCGTGATCCTTTACCCGGGTTTCGCCATGGTCAACTTTATAGACAGAGTAGTCCGTAAGAAATGTCAGACGGAGGACCCCGACTGCTGTCGCAGGCTGGTCTTGGAATTGGTGACACCACAGACGGTCTTGACCAAGGCAATTTGAGCCTTGGTCAAGAGCGAAGAGTCAGCAGCACCATTTGTGTGTCTTAAGACGCCAGGACGCCAGAAATCCAGCTCGTCCGTCTCTCCGCTGGGCTGCCTGGGCTGCTTGCAAATCATGACCGGCTATGGAGTATGTATTTAATAATTTGAGGTGCCCCTTGCCGACCCCTGCCGTCGCCCTGAAAATCCAATCAAGCCAGGGCAAAGCCAGCTCCCGTCGCCCCTCAACATACCTAGGTACGCATGAGTTGAGAGTGCCGTCGTCTTTTTCGTGGCGAAGGGTTTCAACGGAGTGACTGTGACTTGTAAGCTGCGCAAGGTCATGAGGAAGTCCGGAGTCCTTTGGCTTGGCTTTGACTGACTATTCGTCGCTTCTTTGTTTCTGTTTCCTCCTTCCACCCTGTTCTCCAATTCAATTTCCAATCAAGTGAACCAGGTCATCTCAATCTGACCGTTATCTCCTCCTCTTCCTCCACTTTCACCCGCCTCGCATCGCATTCGCAATCAGCCACGCTGCCAATTTCTCGACAACACCAGTGCTCGTGGTCGCATTCACCGGGCCGCCGCATTTATCTGGACCTTCACCTTCAACTCCAGCCACCCTGACTGGACTGCGACGAGGGACCTACTTCCCCGGCATCCCAGCACCCCCAGTCCACCCACATCTCGGTCGACTTTCCAATACCTCGGATCATCCCCGGGATCAACCTGCCTCTGCAAATTGAGACCGTCTCGTCTGCCAGCCTGACATTGATACCCCGTCTTCAATCACCGTAAGTGTCCCCGTCACCGTCACGATCACGATCACGGATCACCGACCACCGGCCTGCCTACGATACGGTACTCCTCCCCGATCTACCTGGTCTGGTTACTTTTCCAACCGGCCCGTCGCAGGCAGTTGCAACCATCCCAAGGCTCCCGTCGTTCTTCGTCCCAAGTCAAAGGGGATCTGAAGGGATCCACGCCTAGCCCGTTCTGACCTGTTACCGGTAGTACCCTGAGTGCCCGAGTGCCCATTTGCCCACTGCTCCCGGTCGGGTCTCCAGTTCCTAGTCTGCAGTGTCCACCCCTGGAATTGGCTGCTGCTACTCTGCCAGGTCTGCTACTGCACCGGTACCAAGCTTCTGGTTGTCTTGCATTCTCCTTCCCACAGCATCGATCCCAGCTCCGTCCTAGACCGTCCATCCACTGCCACCTCAATCCATCACCCACACCCAACCTTCAACTCCATCCATCAATCGGCCACTTCTGCCGTCATCCATCCCAACGCCTCCTTGATCGATTGAGACACCTCCAGCTGTCAATCAATTTGTCGGCGGTTCTTCTGAGGTATTCGTCCCATCCGACGCTGCGGTCGCCCGCTCCTCATCACCCGACTCCTCCATCGACCCCTGTGCACTGGCCGCGTCTCCTCCTCACTGCGGCTGAGCGACGCCCAATATGGACTCGCAACGACCGAACGATGTATCCCCCGAGGCGATGCAGGCGCGCATCCAGCAGGCGCGCCGCGAAGCAGAGGGTTTGAAAGACCGTATCAAGAGGAAGAAGGACGAGCTCGCCGACACTTCACGTAAGTCTTGTTCACGGCTCACCGCCCCCTCCCAATCTCAATCGGACGGACCCAGCCCGTTGTTCTATCGACCCGACGCCATTGACCGGCCATTTGCTGATGTGACCATTCGCAGTTCGCGATGTTGCTCATCGATCACACGAGGCGATACCCAAGAACCAGTTGATGAAGACAAAGAGGACGCTGAAAGGACATCTGGCCAAGATCTACGCCATGCACTGGTCCACCGATCGGAGACATCTGGTGTCCGCCTCGCAAGACGGCAAGCTGATTATCTGGGACGCCTACACCACCAATAAGGTCCACGCCATTCCCTTGAGGTCTTCATGGGTAATGACTTGTGCATACGCCCCCAGCGGTAACTACGTTGCGTGCGGTGGTCTGGACAACATTTGCTCCATTTACAACCTCAACCAAAACAGAGATGGCCCCACCCGCGTGGCCCGCGAGCTCTCCGGCCATGCCGGCTACCTTTCCTGCTGCCGATTCATCAACGACCGGAGCATCCTCACGTCATCTGGAGATATGACTTGTATGAAATGGGACATCGAGACGGGCACAAAACAGATCGAGTTCGCTGATCACCTTGGCGATGTCATGAGCATCAGCCTGAACCCGACAAATCAGAACACCTTCATCTCCGGCGCTTGCGATGCCTTTGCCAAGCTCTGGGATATTCGAGCTGGCAAGGCTGTGCAGACTTTTGCGGGTCACGAGTCCGACATCAATGCCATTCAGTTCTTCCCCGATGGACATTCGTTTGTCACCGGTTCCGACGACGCAACCTGCCGCCTCTTCGATATCCGTGCCGACCGTGAATTGAATGTCTACGGCGTGAGTGGTTTCCTCCGATGATCGCAGTTCTCCTCGTGTTGCTGACACCAAACTCAAAATAGTCCGAATCCATCCTTTGCGGCATCACCTCCGTCGCCACGTCCGTCTCTGGGCGCCTGCTCTTTGCAGGCTACGATGACTTCGAGTGCAAGGTACGCTTGGTCGCTTGGCATTCCACTCGAGACTTGACGTTTACTGACACGCCACAGGTTTGGGACGTGACCCGGGGCGAAAGGGTCGGATCTCTTGTTGGTCACGAGAACCGCGTCAGTTGCCTAGGCGTGAGCAACGACGGCATAAGTTTGTGCACTGGCTCTTGGGACTCGCTCGTAAGTTTCCACTTTTCCACGTTGACCCTCATGGGATACACCCTACTTCGGCCTCGCGTACTGACCTTTTTTCGCTTGTACAGCTAAAAATCTGGGCATACTAAACCACGCCAGCTAGGAGGCGATACGACGGACCCTAAATACAGTCCGGGTCTTACCGTCTTGCGTTCTCGATCGCTTTTATGGCTCTCTTAATTCAATATCTGTACGCAATTTAATTTCAGACGCGAGCCGGCGCATACAGGACGAAGTCACGAACTTTCCGAGCCCAAGCTTCGGATCCGATGCCACCCCCGAGTCAATCAAACGACAGTGATCTGGTGCGCCAGATATCGCTCCCACCTCAGACGCCAGGGGCTAGCCGGTCGGATCTCGAGGGAGCGCTCCTCTGCCCACGTTCCTAACCCTACTTCTATCGACTGCCATAATACATCGTCGACTTTCTCTTTTGTCGCACTTTGGCCCACGGTCCAAAATACCCAGCGTCTTTTATTCATCAGCCACGATCTGTCTGGTGACAAGCAATCGGATCACGGAGATCCGTGAGGTGGGCATGGGACTTGTCGGTGGTTCCCGGCAGCATCGAGGCGCTTTCCACACAGCCGGGCCGAACCCTACGAACCGTACATCCCAATCGTACTGCTGAATCCATTCACGGAGTTGAGGAAATATTGCTGCCGAACTGCACGCATGAAAATGTCACAGCCAACTGTGACCTTATTACAGGTCCACTTTTTTCTTTTTGGTTGAGTGTGTGAGGATGTGAGTCTTGTGGACTGGCTCTTGCTGCGGCAAATGTCAGCCTTGGAGCTAGGGGTTGGGGACAGGCGGACTTCTCAACTCCTTTGTCGATATTGCAAAAAAACAGGGGAGCAGAAGAACTGCGTTGGAGTCTCTTGTTTCTTAGTATTATGTGTCTTATAGGATGTGTGTTCTTTGGAAAAAGAACGAAACACGGGAGGGAATTGGTTGCGGCATGTTCTCCTTTTCAGTTTCCTTTTTACTACTTGACAATGGAGCCTTGGGCCGGTTCCTCTGCTTTTCTTTCTCCCGTTGTTTTCCTGTCTCTGCGTCTTGTAGATATGGGGAGGGGGGAGAAGGAGGGCGAAAGTCTGATAATATGACGACCGGGTTGGTTTAGTTGATGGAAAAGGGAAAGACAGAGATGAGACGGTGGCTAGATGATGAAGTGAAGCACTGGGAAGTAGAGCACGGGGAAGGATGGAGTGTGGAGGGCAGAAGTACCCTTTTCAATGGTGGTGATGGAGGCTGCCACTAGAGATACCTCAAACCATAGCCTGTTCAACTGTTTTTGTACTATACTCACACCCACTGCTGGAATGTTGTGTTCATATGTTCAAGTGCTGGTCCTGCTGTTGCTTGTGACGTGGCATTTGGTGTTGGTGATTTGATAGAGCTGATTCTGGATGACTTCGCCTGGCAGCCTTGCTATGGCTCTACAGCCCAGCATGGAAGATGGGGACAAGCAACTTACCAGGCCTTGAGATTCAAGGACGTCCTGAGGTCCCTAGGGCGAAGTTGGATTTGAACATCAGATGGGTTGTTGAGAAAGGCAGACTAGATCGCCATCAGCTTGCCCAGGAGTTTGAGCGACTCCCCCCCCCCCACCAGATCCGGTACTGGAACTGTCACAGAAGAACTCTACCAGGCCATAAAAGTAAGGATGCGGTTAACGGTTCCCACAGTTTCGGCTGGTGTCATGGGTGTGGGGATGTTTTGAGATATTTAAAGGTCTGATTTGGATGGACTCCTCTCCAGGGCCCCTAGGGCAGAAAGTAAATAACGGCCACGCTGTGGGCACAGTAAGGACGTATCCTCAAGCTCTGCTTGTACGCCAACAAAAAAACAAAGGGGGGTGACTTAGTTGACTGTCACAGAGAACTTGTCAGATCTGGGGAGGGAACTCCACACCAACAACACGAATGACTTCTCCGGATGTCAATCCTACCACTCATGTTCTCAGCCATTACTGCCTAATTCCGGGGCAAGACATACCCGTCTATGCTCATCTGGTGTCAATTAAGTGTAAGGGCCAGCCTACCAAGCAATTTCAAGTGGCAAGTGCGGCTGAAGCTTCTGTTCCCCAGGCTCATCTGGAAGATCTGGCAGCAAATTGTGCTGGCAGCCGGTCAGTCTCTTGGAGTGAGAGACGGGCTGCCATAATATCAGGGGCAGAACGACAAGGAAAAGATAGAGGAGGATCTTAGACCATGGTAGCACAAGTTTGAGTTGCCGTTGGCTGTGACATACGGGTGCACCGCCCCCCCCCCTAGACCGTGATCTGTCCTCCCTTCCTCTTACTTTGTGTACTATGGAGGAACAGGTAGGCCCAGAAGTTGTGCTTTTGGTCTATCCTCTGGCGCTTGATGTGCAGCAGGATTGGATCAGATGTTCAAGTGAGTATTACGGATGGACCAAGCATGTTGTACAAGGGTCCGGTAAGGAGTACAGACGGCCTCGACTGAGGATATGATAGTATTGGTGTCAGGTGATGGTGGCTGATCTTCACATGGTCGACACTCTCCTATGGACAATGCGTGGTGTTCATCCAGAATTGATTCCCTCTCTTTTGTTGTGACATTCCAATGGAGGTTCCGATTTGGGACGCTGGGTGTCATGGGATGACTTGAAGCTCTTTGACAAGGATGGGTCTGCTCACCATGGTGTGCAGATTTGTGTGTTTAGTTGCCCATGGGAGTCATGAAGAGCATACCAACTTGGATCAAACTGCACCGAGTCCCGGGGAGCCCTCAGCCCTACCCAGAGGGAGCAACAAGCTGCTAGCCTTGCCCTGATACTGAGTTCATGCATGGAAACAAGGAAGAGGGCAAGCAGATGCAGTGGAAAGGATTTGTTCCCCTTCGGTCTTAGTAGACTCGAGATTTTTGAGGCTCAGAAGTATAAGCTAACGATCGTGCTCTGGACTTTGCTGGTGAACAAGGTGATGGCTGATATGAGACGCCTTGTGCATCTTCCTCCGTGGCCCTACCATATCTCGCGGTTCGGAGTGCATCTAACGTCTCTCAGTTCAGCGTCTCACCTAGTATGAACTTGAAGTTGGGGTTCTTGCTGGGTTGTAGGTCGTGTGTTCTGATGTGTCTGCTCTTGATCAAGTGAGGCCTCGTACTGGGCTTTGTCGTCGAGCGTGGGGTGGCCCTCATGTCCTGTCCTCTCTTCATATCTCCTTTCACAAGTCTTCAAGCCCCTGGTTGCACTTCGTCCATACACCGTGTCTTGGCCTATCCACATCTAGGACCGAGTAATCTCCCACACACAGTCTCTGGGACTTTGGTTATTCTCGTTCGCCCGCCTTCACCTTCTGGGAGAAATCCTGAAGACGCGTCATATGGAGTGCGTACTTCACCTCTTGAAAGCCATCGAAATCAATGCCACCCACCACTAAAAAGATCATATGGTGCTACATAAGTCGTCCGCGACCCTCTGTGTGTGTTGGGGGGGGGGGGTTCACTCTGTGACAGACAGCCGGGCACTCGCCCATGCTTACAGCTCACTGGAAGACAACATCTCCAAGCCCATAGAACAGGCCTCTGGGTGTATCCAGTATTTCCTGAAAGGTATCCTGACAGGTGGCAGCGACAGAGAGATCACTCGGAACCGTCATGACCCCATTGTTTGTGGGATATCTCCATGGAAGACTCTTCTACAATGCTGTGGGATGATCTCCTGCAGGGTTGTGGAATGTTCTTCTTTGATATAACCTTCTCTGAATAGTCTTATGTGAGATGACTGGAGAGTCTGCTCTACCATTTGGGTGTAACATCTCTTATTGTCGCTACTTGGCCAGCCACTGGGGCAGAATTTCCAATGAAGCACCGCTCCTCTATGCTCAGACAGCAATAACACTAGGCGAGTCATCTCCAACATTGAAGTGCCACTCCACGGACTTGTCCTGACTAGTGCTTAACTCATGCGCTTGCCGAGCCATGAAGCTTACGCAGCTGTAGTTTTGCATGGACCTCGCCCAGTGCGTCCTCCCCTTCCCCCCTTGGCACGTGGGCTTTGTCAGTGGTTTGCCCGACATCGAGCTTTGCGCCATATGCCAGGGGAGCCATAAGAGGAATGCATGTGTTCGATGAGCTCGTCAGAGGCCTGTGAATCAAGACGTCAGAAGAAATTGCCAGCCCGCAGGAGGCATCGCCTGCTGTTCGCCCATCCCTCTCAACCGCAAGAATGGCTGACTGCCATTCATAACCCATCAAATGTCGTTTGCTTCCAACGACATAGCTACAGCATCTTACTCAGCTAGACAGTGTTTAACTTTAACCAACTGCCCTAGCAAAATCGAAGTGATGTAAATGTATCTGACCTTTGGGAGAGAGGCGGGGCCGCCCTCGGGATGCCACCCTTCTTGTTTTGCTGGTGGTTGCGAGTACGAGTCTAGCTGGCACCCGTATTCCGTACTCCCCCCCTCGTAGTCCCCCGAAGAACGTCCCGGCCTGAGAGGAAGAGACGAGTACGCGCTCATCTGTCACTTAAAGGAGGGCCCATCAGAGCAGGACTGGGGCATGGTCCAGCAAGAGATCATGGCACAGAAAGGAGAAGGGGAACGAACGGACAGACTGAGTGAGTGGTGTTGTTGATACTGGACCAGTCCAGTATGCCTTCACACCGCCGGAGAGAAGAAAAGCGGTTCCACTCCCAGACACGAGTTCCATGGATGTTCTCGAAGGGGCCCGGGTTGGAAATCCGACAGCCAAACAGGCCAAGCTCAGCAGCATCTACCTAGTCAGGCAAGTCAAGGGCATACATGAATACGCTGAAACATGTGCCCACAATTTTGAGGACCAAAGTACCGCCCGACGACGCCTTCCATCACCATGTACGGCAGAATGACAGCATGACAGCTGCACAGCGGTCCATGAACAGAGGGCAACACTGCAGCTGCAGTTGCAGTTGCAGTTGCAGCGGCTTAGCGTG
The DNA here is from genome assembly GCA_003012965.1 of Juglanconis oblonga. NCBI lineage: Eukaryota > Fungi > Ascomycota > Sordariomycetes > Diaporthales > Juglanconidaceae > Juglanconis > Juglanconis oblonga. The sequence goes on along the minus strand of MUZH01004207.1, from coordinate 17,980 downwards.
CATTAGGTAGTAGGTACTTTGGTACGACACGGAGAGCAGCATACAACGTTGGGCCTTGACTTCAAGGTTGCAGTTTGCACTCGATAGCGCCCAAGAACTTCCGGCCTTCCCTTGCTTACCGTGTCACAAGAGATGAGATGATGGGTAATTTTATTTTCCGACTCTGACATGAACCCTGGAGCGCGCGTGGCCTTATGCTCCGGGGCCTGGCCTGAGGTTTGCGACCCAAAGCCACAGCCGGAGCAGGACAAGGACCCAGCTTCCTTCCACCAGGGATAGGAATCCAAGAAATCCCTCCAAGCACGGCTCCATGAAACACCCGTGATCGGTGGCCATGCTGCCATGCGGCCATGCCACGTGCGTTGTTGGGGATCAGTCCGTCAGTCGAGAAGACCATGGAAGGGACGTGTTGGTCGGCAATGTCGGAGAGGTGGCTTACCTGTTGTGTGTGTGTCGCCAACAGGTGTGTCCTCCTACATTGTCAAGGAGAAAGGAAGACCCAAACATTTCCAACTCCAGCTCCTTGAGAAGGGTCGCCAGAGGAGCAGCCGCCGAGAGCGAGCGGTACCGCCGAGTAACACGCGTCTGTTCAGCCAAGCCACAGCCCGCCTTCACTTTTCACCAGTCAGCAGCCATGAAGATATCTCACATCATACAGCCTGCCATACCTCCCTCACATGTTCATGCTGGATATGAGCTGCTCTTCGCTTCCGAATTTGGAAACATCAGCAGACCCAGACCAACATCCCAACACCCGTGAGAGCAAGGCCCATGGAAACCATTGCCTGAAGTTCTGGTGAAAGAATCCTGAGACGGCCCCACTCACGAGTCGATCGTAGCATCGTGCCTCGTGGACAGGCTACGAAGGTTCTCGCCTGACCGTTAAGGTCCAAGCGGAGACCAATGCCCCCTCTACCTCGCCCTGCTCGCCCAACATGGCCTTGTCCAGTATTGTCCCCGTCCTGGTCCTGGTCCTGGATGCAGTGCAACAAAGAATCGAATCCACAAGATCGGAAATGATGTCAATTGTCAGTGGAGTAACGCACAGGGAAGGGCAGATGAGAAGTACACCTCGGCTCCTCCCTCCCTCCAAACGGGCTGTCACTTTGTCTGTTCGATCTTCTATCTTGGACCGATCCTCCTCGACGAGTCCGCGGGTCAGATTCTGCTTCCTCCTCTGTTTCTGGAAGACGTCAAGCCCCAGGAAGACGCATTGGCCGCATTGGCCACACAGGGAGGACCCCTGGGTGTCAATCCATGTCAGCCACGCGGCTCTGGACGCAAGCTTGGCAAGCAAGCGGTGTTGGCGACGACAAGGCTGCTGCATGGTGAGATTTTGAGATGGTGTGAAGGCGGGAGAGGGAAAGGGAAAGGGAAAGGCTCGGAAAACTCACACCGGCCCAGTCCTAGCACGGAATGCGCGTTCGGAATGCGCGTTCGGAATGCGCGCTCGGAATACGCCGCGGGCATCCCCTTGGCTCCAGGCAAGAGGTTTACTTTAGTCCTTCCATGACGCCAGGATTTCCGGGTGTTTGGCATCGACAGCCCGACACCTTGCCCGACACCTTCGCCTGGCAGTAAGAACAATCGCAGCCAACTGCTTGTTGATCCGCCCTATGCCGAACTTGCTGCCAAACATTTACAATACACATTTTGCAGATCATCGTGCATGACCGAATGGTGTGTTGTTTGCATGAACTGACTTGATTGCCATTTGCCCCGCCCCTAGTCCAGCGCCCTGGGCAAAGGCAAAAGATATTTTTATACATGCCGCAGTAGCATCCGCACAGTCGGTACGCGTAAAATCGGGTATGCACGCCGCTCACTTCAATTTGAACCGACTGACGCTTGCGCTTGCGCCACAGTCCAGTTGTCCTACCACAGTAGGGAAGGGAAGAAAAAAAAGGAAACATCCATTCTCCATCCTACACCCCAGGGGCGTGTTGTGGATCTGAAACGGTCCTTGACACACCACAGGGGTCCTAGCCTCGCCGCTTCTCGACGCCCTACCCAAGGTTCTTCTCCACACCGCATCTCGCTCGCTGCCAGGCTGCCCGGGAACACCACACTGAACACCACACTGAACACACCACGTACCACTCGACTCGAGCGGCGTCGTCTTGCATCTTGCATCTTGCGTCCCACACACCGCAGCCAGCAGACGCGCCCCCGGTCTGTCCGATCTTCTATGCAGTTACTTCGTTCGGTGCACACACCTCCAGATCTTTGTGGCTGTTGTTTGAAGTTTCCCACTCCACGATCCGACGCCGGACCCGTTCTGCAAAGTACGAGCCAGATCCTCCCCTGCTCACCACTAGTCCTCCGAATCCGACCTCCGTCTACCCTGTTTTGCCAATCACGACCACTCCTGCTTGTCCAGCTTGTCCTAGGCCAAGGCCATTACAGCGCGCAAGGCCCCTCCCTGCCTGGCGTACGGAGCACCATCTGGGAACTGTGGTTCGCTTCGCTCTCTCAAAACAACGTCCATCCCTCCATCCCTCCTGGAAACAGAGCCTGCCTACCCCTTGCCAGACCATTGACCACGACTACTGCGAACATACCCTTGGTACCCCGACATTACCATTCCGGTACTTGGCATTTTCCTGACCTGAGACCTCTATTTATACATTAGCCCGGCCTGTCGCGCTCCGATCACAGGTCCTCTCTTCTTTTGCCCATCATGTCCAAGACTGCTGCCCAAGAAGAATTTGACGACTTCATCGCCAAGAACGCTGCCGATCCCGACGACCATATTCATCCCGAAGACAGAGCAGAGGCCGCCCGTGAGCGAGATCTCCACGAGAGGGACAACAGCGACGACGACGAGGAACGCTTCCGTGCCGCCAGGATCGACGCCGCCATGCGCATGCCAGGAGGTGACCCCCGGGACGCAGAGGTGAAGCTGCCGCCCGCCAGCTTCGACGCCGGCCGCGCGACCGGCGTAAAGGGCGTCATCGCCGATGCGCGCAACTACGAGAACGCCAAGAAGTCCAAGTGGAGCGAGAAGATGCGCAACGCCCGCCGGAGTGTCATCGGCTTGACCTCGATGAAGATGAGCAGCACCCAAGACTCCAAGAGCAACAGCGACTCGGAGCACAGCGGCGAAGAGGACGAGGAGCACTTCCTGCGGCAGTGGCGCGAGTCAAGACGGCGTGAGCTCGAGGTGGAAGACCGGTCGCGCGTACGGAATCGAAGGACCTCCCCGAGCGTAAGGATGTATGGTTGCTTTGAGGAGGTGGATGCCCTGGGATACCTGGATGCCATTGAGAAGGTGTCACGGGAGACGACCGTTGTTGTCTTCGTCTACGACCATGAGGTATGCCACCTTTCTACTCTTTTCCTCTCTCCCCCCATGGGATGGTCACATGCTAACTAGCCTCTCAGTCGGAAGTTTGTGCCCTAATCGAGTCAGCAATGAGGCCACTGGTGTCACAAAACCCAATTGTCCGGTTCGTGAAGGTTCACCATGAGGAGATCGAGTTCGACAACGCCGGCGTACCTGCCGTGCTCGCATACCGAAACCAAGGCGACCTCTTTGCCAACCTGACAGCCATGATCGACATGATTCCGGAGGACGATGACTTCGACACCGACTCATTGAAGAATCTTTTTGAACAGCACCAGATCATTTGATCTGAATGAACGCGCGGGGTAGCGACATCGTGTCGCTGCTCTACCTGACATCCACTTCCTGCGCGTCTCAATGGCCTAAATTTGCCATCATCGTGTCCTCGACCAAAGGTCTTGGACTCCTGACACGGATCAGCGGAGGCACTTGCTTTCTTGCGGTTTCCTTGACAGCATCGAATCATCACTGGAGCGTGTCTTGTATATCATTATTTTCTGTTTCTGTACGATTGCAACGATTTTAAAATGGTTACGGCGTCACCTTGGTTGGTACTCACGGCTTGTCCTCCCGCGAGGGATTGCATGGAGATTACGGTGGTTCTCGGTGTTCTTTCTTCTCTGCCTGCACTTGGCTATGTGATTTTGACATTGGACGACGGATGCAATATTGGCTCTCTTGGGATCCGGGGAATAGACACTATGTACGGGCAACGGCTTACATGGTTTGTTGGGAAATCTTGCGGGCACAAGGCATTGCGCGGGTGATGTGGGTCACAAGAAGAAAAACACTCAGAATTGGTACCCAGGTACCTAGGTAGGTGGACATACCAAGATTGAGGCAGTGTGAACAACTGCAAGCCGAGATTCTAGAATGGAAAGCGTTTCTCGCCGCCTCCCTATTCCCATGCATAAGTGAAAGGGAACTGAAATTCGAACCCATCGTCGACGGCGTTGCTGCTGCGGCGGGCTCTTGGGTCCCCCGGCTCGTTATCACGGGTCTTTTTTACATAGTAGGCTGTGTATGTCACCTGACTTGCTAGCCCTTCAAATACGTAAGAGCCAAGATGCTGGAGTGCCGTGTCTATTCCCATATGAATTGTTTTGATCACCACCTAGGTATGGCGACTGACTCTTTAGTGGTGAATAACGAAGGACCTCACCCGTCAGGTCGTAAGCCGTGCCAAGCGCGATATGGTGTGGCTCTGGCGGCCCATCTCGACCGGCGATCAGGCGTGGGGTAGTGGGGACCTGTCACTTCACTTCCCCGTGAACGCCTTAGGTAGCCTTCTTGCTAAATACGGAGAGGGACAGGCAGTGGTCTCGCTCGAGACTTGCGTAAAGCACATGCCACATCTGGGAGGTAGCTCGAACTCGCTCCTGCAATCAATTCAACAGGCTGCAACCACTTGACTTACGGGAGCTGTCATTGATACGGATAGCCGGAGGGATCACATACAAAGTGATAAGCTCAGCAACTGAAGTGTCCTGTGACCAGAGTGCCCTGGTTTTTTCCCCCTCCGCCCCCAGCATCTCTCTATCTTGAGCCCCTTCCCCGCCATTCCCATGAGCCACATTTGCGCCCGTGCTTTCTGCAGCCGTCGTATCTCGTCTTCCTTCACCAATCCCACCTCCAACGTCCGTGGCGGTCTATTCTTCCTTAACAACTCCCCACGATACGCCTTCTGCAGCAGCTGCATAGTCTCGTCTGGCGAGGCATTCAACGCAGCCGGGCGAACCTCACCTCACCTCATTTCATCCGTCTCTGACGCCTGCGAACCCCCCTTCCCTCCTTTTTACTGGCGCCAGCTGGTCGATGAGTTCCCCACCTCATCCTGTCGAGCAAGGCAGCTTCACCAGGCAGCATCCACAAGGCGACCAGGGCAACAAGAGCCGGAGCCCGACGTTTAACGAGGGTGAATATCAGCTTTTTGTTAGTGTCGTCGTTGTTGTTGATCTTGTTCCTTTTGCCACTGTTGACACAAAAACATCCTCCCTTGGCATGTTATCTATACACGGCTTTCTGTGTGCTGCTGATGCCTTATCCGTGTGGTTGTGTAGTAGTCTACCACCAGTCCCAGCCTAGCAACAGTCGCCTCCTTTGAACCCCTCACCCCCCACCCACTAGACTTCCTTTGACTGCAATTCCACCTCACACACTTGACGCCTGGCTATCTACCCAGAAACGTGTTCTGATCTCGAACCTTCTTCTTTTTTGCTTTGTTCTGACCCATCCTGCAACCTCTATCTCAACTATACCACTCTTCCGCGAGTCGCCGAGGTATGACGTGTACCTGCCTAGGCTGACACCCTGCCCTCCGTTATGGAAGAACAGGCCGACCGTCACAGCTCTCAAGACATTCAAGACAACTCTGCTACTACTGCATCACCAGGACAGTCGAGCCCTGACGATTCGGCCTCGAGATCTGTGCCGACTTTACGATTCCCACGACCCCAAGGCAGCCAGCTCCTTGCGAACTGGGTATCTACGAGTTCCCCCGATATCATGGCATCCCCACCCTCCCCGTATCCGTCCCAGGACGATGCGAACGCCCTGTCCGATTCCACCTTCGAGATCATTACTCGAGTGAGCAGTGAGAATGGCAGTCTGGACGAGCGAGGAGACTCCATTTCCGAGTCCCTCTCCGAGTACGAGCGGTATCCGCACCCAGACGAGGTCCAGGCTTTCAGTGGTCTCGACGACATGAGCAATAGCACTGCCAGTGTCGCTACGGACTCAGAGGCTGCCACAGATGAGGAGGAAGAGGAGGAAGAGGAGGAAGCCACTCGCACCGGGCGGTCCCTCTCTCCATACGAAGATGCGGACGCAGATGAATTTCTGCAAGACCCCCTCGGCCAAGCCTCTCTCGCCACCGTATTCCCCCCGACGTCCACCCCCAACCTGTCTACCAACTCGATCGAGTTCAGTGAGCCAGAGGATGACGATGTTCACATCGACAAGATCTCTGTGAAGCACACCATCAAGGAGTTTAGCGAAGAGGAGGCTGCCGAGTTCTTCGAGAGGGCTCATCTGGGCAGCATTCCCCAGCGCGTGTCTGCTACCATCCGTCAGACCATGTCTCAACGTTGCCTGTCAACTCACGAGGCATTCCGTGTCCTCTACGTTGGTGACGAAAACTTCAAGGGGGAGATAATACTCAAGATCTCCCGAGCCATCACTTGTTCCTCCTCGGTCGACTACAACGAGAACAAGGCGCTCCGCAGAAACACCGAGGGCGTCTACAATATCGTTCCGGTCACCTTCGGAGCCGTCAAGGATAGGGATGTTGAGCTGATGGAGGCCTCTGGGTTCCAGATCAAGGTGGACACCTGCCTTGATGCTGGGAAGATTCCTATCGATTCGAGATACTTCCGTGGCGACATCATTTACTCTCTGACGGTCGATGGTGGAAACGGCGGCAAGAAATATTCCTCTGTCCCCGCAGCTGGACCCGAGGGAGCCCGTGTCCAGCCCGCATGGAGTCTTCCCCATGTTGCCGTGTTCTACGTCTCCGAGGACGATGACGATGATATGCAGAGAGTTCAGCACACAGCCTGGGAGTTCTGCCAGCGTCACGCCATCCCAACTTTCTTCATCTCAGATTATCCGGTGTTTGCCAGCCCCATTGCAGCCCGCTGGCTGAACTTCACCAACGAACATGCCGTCTGCCTCTCCCTCGAGTCCAGGGGTTGGAAGACCGAGCAGAGATTTCCCATTGATCTGGACTCTTTCATCAATATCGACAATCGTCAGATGAACCAGAACCTCGCCTACCTGACCGGCCTCCAGGAGCCAATGTCCGTCGCTGATGAGAAGATGAAGGATGTCATTTCACTCGCCGGAAGTGAGCAAGACCTGTCAAGTCCCAAGCACGAAGAGTGGGTTCTCGATCGTGTCTTCGACTGGTTCGCCGATGTCCAAAAGATCACGGAGGAGCGCTTGCGACCACATGTGAATATCGACACCCTGCGAGTGGTCGCCCGCCACCTCAGAACCTTCTTCACGTTCTTGGTCCTCTTTGTATTCGTTTCTATGGGCGTCGAGCTATATCAGTCTTTTGCTGCGTCTTTCTCTGGTCTTTCGGGGGTGGAAACCACGTCTCCATCAGCACCGAGCCTCAAAACATCGGCTTCTGTGGCAACAGTCACGATCAACTACACCTCGACGAAGACGGTTCGAATTGCGTCCGCGGAAAGCTCTTCATTCGGCGGCTTTCTGTCTGATATTGCTCATACTGTGAGCGCAGACGGGCCTAAGAGCACTGTGTGCTCTGCCGAACTGTACAGTGACTCCGAGGTCTTAATCAAGCTTCCGTCTGGAACCAAGGAGACTTGGTTGGCCAAGGGAGCCATCGACGTTGATGTCTTCCGTGGCGAGACTATCATCCCATCGAGACTGTCAAGCAGCGCCGACGGCATCATCATTCAGATCCCTGGTGAAGAGGCTTACGGCGTGGTGAATGTGTCCGTCGTCACGACGCGCAAGCCCAAGATTAACGAGACCTTTGCTGTGGACTTTGGTACACCACTTCTCGTCGAAGTGTGGGACATCACTCGGGGCGTTCTCCAAGGATTTGCCAAGAAAGTTGGCAACTCTGCGGGTGATGTTTACAGGTCGATCGAGAAGAACTATGGCCGCATTGATTTCCCGAGAGAGAAAATGGTCCAGGAGAGGTCGCAGATGTGGTGGGAAAAGATCAAGAATACCAGAGAAGCCGCACTGGACTACTTCTCACTGGTGGCTGAAGAGGCTGTTCACAAGGTCAAAGACTCGATTCGCCCAGACGACGCTGTCACACTCGTCAAGAACACGCAACAGATGCTCGTCGACCAGCAACGCCACATAGATGACTTCCGGAAGCATGGCGAACTCGCGATTCTTAAGGCCCAGGTCCAGTCCAAGCTCTGGTGGCTCAAGGTTCAGGGCAAGGACAAGGAGCACCAGGAGTACGAGCGGCAGGCTCGTAACTTCATGTCAAAGAAGTATATGGACATGTTCAAGTCGCAGCAGTCGCAACAGACCAAGGACACGAATGGCGTGAGTAGCAAGGACAAGGGTACGGGACGGTGGAAGGTCTAGTAGACCGTGTCGCCTCCTACCACATTCTTGGTCGTGGTGTTTGGTCGGCGTTTGTTCTTATGAATCGATAGGAAAGGGATGGCATATCACACAGGCTCATGGTCCATCACGGCGGACACGGGCGTTTGAAGGTTGTCTTGGTATTTTGCTCTTGTCATTGTGTACGGTTTTGTCTGAGTTGATATCGGGCTCGTCTGGCACTGCTACGCATACACTCCACCACGCCCTCATAAGACATTAGACAAGGAAGAGTCGGGGCATGTACAGTTGCGACAGGGCAAGCGTTCTCATCACCACGTTGTGCGCAGCATGGGGTTGAGAGGAGCACAGGAGGTGTTGTTTTATTGCCTTGTGGGATTTGGCGAAAGAAGGCTGGACGGACAATAGGGTCATCAACGGACATGGAAAGGGACTTTGTCGGGTGATATTTGCACCTGCTTAGCTTACGAATACACTGATATGCCTCCCATAAACACCATGTGCCTCTCCTGCTAGCGCCAGTGTTCTGGGTCTCGTATTTCCTGACAGCATGAAATCGGCATGTGTTGAATGCTATTGAACCCGCTAGAACGATCGATCTCAAGCTGCTGCGGATAAATGCGACCCCTGTCTCCCCCATGATGCTGCAGGCTGGCCCGTGCGTCCCCCTACCACGGGCCAGTACCAGCCAGCCAGCGTTCAAGGTTGGACCCACCCTGACACCAGGCTCTTCTGTTTGATGAGGGGCAGTGTCGCCTAGGTATCGACCTGCACCTTTTCTTGACGACAACCCAACATCGTTGATACCCGAGGATCTCTGTCCGTTTTCATCCCAGGTCCAAACCACTTTTGTCACCAAGGTACGCTCGGACTCTCGTTGCTCTTGCATTGCTGCGCCGATGATGCAACCAACACTCTAGAAGCCACGCGCCAAAGAACCCCGCTAACGTACTCTGGCTTTTGTTTTTCTACAGGTTTTAGGGTCCAGCGTCATCTACTGCCCAACAACCCATCAAACCAAGAAAAGAGACCTATCTGTCACCATGTCGTCTGTCGAGAACACTGAGAAGCCTGGTGAGGAGGTCAAGGTTCGTGAACACATTCTATGTTCTTTGGGGAGGAGTCATAGCGGCAACCGCACTGCAACAGCTCAACGGTCGTCTGGTACCTGGACCAGGGCCATCGGCGCGTGCATCGATGGCAATGGGATACCTTGAGAGAGACGATACTGACCATGTTTCAGGGTGAGACCTCTGCCCCCGTCACCTCATCCGCCGTCTTTTCCATGTTCGGCGGTGGCGCAAAGAAGGAGAAGAAGGATGACGATGAGGACCGCGGCGACAATTCTGGCAGCGCCAAGGCCCAGCGCGACGCTGCTGCCGCTGCCAAAGAGGGCGGCGAGGACGTGAGTACCTCATTCATACCCCATTGGACGGTCGCTGCAAAACTTTGCACCATCACGGGGTCACGGCGAACCTTACGCCAGAGACGTCATGCTAATCCAGCTTCTGCTACAGGAGGAGGAGCCCGAGTCCGAGGACGTCCACTTCGAGCCCGTGATCCGCCTGACCGAGAAGGTCGAGACCAAGACCAATGAGGAGTCGGAGGAGCAGCTCTTCAAGATGCGCGCCAAGCTCTTCGTCTTCAAGAAGGACAACCAGGAGTGGAAGGAGCGCGGCACTGGCGACGTCCGCCTGCTCAAGCACAAGGAGAACGGCAAAACTCGCCTGGTCATGCGTCGCGACAAGACCCTCAAGGTCTGCGCCAACCACTACATCGTCCCCGAGATGAAGCTGTCCCCTAACGTCGGCTCCGACCGCTCCTGGGTCTGGAACGCTGCTGCTGATGTCAGCGAAGGCGAGGCTGAGGCAGTTACCCTGGCTATTCGCTTCGCCAACTCTGAGAGTAAGTCTCTTGTTTCGGTATACTCGTGCTTTCGGATGCTAACTAGTTCGCAGATGCCAACCTTTTCAAGGACGCCTTTATCTCGGCTCAGAAGGCCAACGAGGAACTGTTCAACGCCGCCGCCGCTGCCGCCGGCACGGAGGAGAAGAAGGCCGAGGCGGCCTAGAGGGACGGATACTTCCTCGTTCCCTCCTTTCTCCCGAGCATGCCGAACGGCTCAGTTACGAAAGAGTCAACGCGCAAGTTCAAAATCAGAGTCCCGGAGACCAAACCCCCTTCTCAACCCACGCAGCGTCCACACAACCATCCATCGTGAACAACACCAACACAGCACCAATCATACCCCCCAAAGAAGATTCCCCACAACAACAACAACACCAACAACAATAACCAATCACCCCCTAGATAGTCAGCCATTCACCAACGACAGATGGATGCAACAGATGGAAAAGCCCACTTGATCTGCGGATAAGTCCCTGTGTGTTTTGTGGATCTGGAGACCGTCGAGTGACGGATCTCCTCTTATCTGTACTTAGATCGAGCTCGGTGTCTCCTATGGTCGGTCAACAATCAAAGACATGAGGAGATATGCGGGCTGGTCCGGTAATCAGACAAAAGTGGCAGGATGAGCCGGGGAGGAGGATAGAGAAGAACACACTAATGCAATGCGATCATGATGCAAAGGATGCCAGTAAAGTTGCCCGGCATGTCTTTACTGATAGATGTGTCTGGGATTTTCGAAAGCATTGATCAAGTTGTCATCATAGATAGACCACAACTCCTTGTGAGTTTCTGCCCCGTTCCTAGTGCAGTGTGACTGAGTCTGTATATTAGTGCAGGATGGCTCGTCCCGATCCACCTCATTACGGTACTGAAATCGATGCCCCTTTCGATCGTAAGTCTGGTGCATATGTATCCCACATCCGCCTTTTCTCCTCCGGATTATCCGCATTCGTGGCACCATGGAGAATAAGACGAATGACAGCCGCAAGGAGATGCCATAGGGGCAATACGAGCGAATTGCTTGAGCGAGATACTTCTCGAGTCGACGCATGAGGTTTGGGCTTCACAAACTACACGACTCCGGACTTGACGCTTAAGTACATCTCAGCTAGGTGACTCATTTTGGCTCTACGACAAGGATCACCGCCTAAAGTTGCATCGGTGCGGTGTGTTTGGGTGGCGAGCAGGCTGTCATCCCGTTTAGCAGTGCCTACACTGTCTTCGGCAACAAAGAATGTTCAACTATTTCCAGTTTTTATGTCTCTCCCGCTACCCCGTCTCACTCAGACCTTCACCGTACCAGTTAGCGGCTTCGACATGAACGACTCTGTCAAGCAGATCAGCGACCACATGTTCCAGCAGTTCCATGAAGGACGCCGTCCAAGTTGATCGTGTCGAGACTGACGAGTCTTTTCCTACCAAGCCTTTTCCGTCTACGTCCAGGGATTGGCAGGTCTTTGTGAAGCGGTTGCGTCTGCGGCTGAGCGGATGATTTCGGTGACGAGTGGGATCATCAGGACAAAGGAGCGGCGTTATATCACGCCGAGAGGGCTGGTCTTGGAGCAGCGTCAAGTCTTTTTTGGTGCTCAAGGTGAATTTGACGAGAAGGATATATACCAATAAGGGGGGGGGGGGGAGATTGGTGGCAACATATCCGAGGTTTTAAGAAGAACAACGACCTTGATTTAAAAAGCGCACAGGTATCGTCGGGGCCGAGCAAAGGTATCCCTCGCCTCCTCGCAGCGCTCACACCGTCTTTCACCTGGTGAAAGCACCCTGCCAAAGAGGAGCTGTCCTCATCCCCTAACAGCAACAAGAACGTTTGCATCCACCTCTTCTTCTTCTTCTTCCTCCCGCTGCGCATGACCGCCGCCGTCTTGGCCCTAGCTGCGAATTTCGACGGTGCGTCACGTCACGTCATACCATGCCATGAAGCTGGATGGAACGAGAAAGTATACGGACCGAAAGGCCAACAAGGCCACGAATGAGGTGGTGTTTGCTGCTCTCTGCGACACTCGCTACGAGTGGATTGTTCCCGCCCTCAAGGCTTCCAATAGTAGCAGTGCCGAGTGTTACCCTTATACCTAGAGTCTGGGACAGATTCACTTGAGGAGGACGGAGATAGAAAATGCGTCAACGGCTTAGAATGAGAAAGAGATATACACACGGCGGCGGTGCCGGAGGAAACGAAGGACGCTTTGTGAGAGAGCGATGCTCTAAGATCCTGCTGCTTGGTATGGCTGAGGCGAATGTTCTGCTGGCGGTCGTCGACGATAACAAGGAAAATATGCTTCGGCTTTCTTTACCTCGCACAGCACGTGCCGGAGAGAATATCCGTATTCCAGGCAGCCAGCCTTGTTAGACGACTTGCTCTGGTGAAGCGTACCCATCTTCTCTCAGGGAAAGTTTCCCGCAAGATGAGCTTTTATGGGGATATAGAGGAGACCTCCAGTGGGAAAACCTCTTGCGGGATGATCTCCTAAGGAAGAGCGTGCCATATCAGAATCTTCTTTCGAGTGTCTTGATGTGGGATAGATAAATACTGGGGACATGTTTACACGTACATTCATTCGCATTGAATCATCCATTGCCAGCCCTGCAAATAGGTGTTGCCAGAAGATAAGCATACAGAAAAAGGCAGAGTGAGTAATATTCTGGATTGCAGAAGGGCATTATATGCTCACATGCGGAGAATGCACTACCATTCGGGCCTCAGAGGCCTGATATGACTTCCTGGAATGGTCAAGAGCAATTTAATTTATTCTGATTTGACCAGAGTATTATAGTGTTCTCGAATTATGATAAGAGGAATGAAGTCCTACGATCCTTCTCGAATGCTCGAGTGCAAAGCCACTGTTCCCTGATAGCATACTGCATGAACTATACTTATGGTGAAGATTTGAGAAAACTATATCGAGAGTTCCAGAACACAGCCTTCCAAGACTCGCCTCTTGCAACAAGTATACGGGTTCCTTCCTGGGGCGAATATAAAGCTACCAGAAATCTTTTGTCGACAATGGAGACTTTCTGCAAGCATACTGCTGAGACGGGAATAGGTCTCTATTCAGATTCCAGGTTGCCTGCAGCAAAGTATGGAGGTCAAGAGGACAATCCCTATACCAATCATATTGGAGGTGGTAACCATCTGGTAACCATCTGGTGACCATCAGGGTGGTCACGTGTCTTGAGCCCCGTCCCTCTCTCCTCACTGCGCCACACCATTAGCTCCGCACGGCCACACTCATTTCCCCACTCCCTTCCTTTTTACAAGCACGGCCTACAACCATCTCCACACCTTCTTCCTGCTAGAATCACGCCCACATCCTTGCAGCCACTGCACAGAGCACGGACCACCATGCCTCAAGCTGCTAAACCGCCAAGTTCCGAGCCAGACTCAGCCCGCGACTTCACCTGTAGGTTGTCTCCAAAACCACCCATTCTTCACCGCCAGCCCTGACACCAAACCACACACTGTATAGGACGGAGATCCAACTCTCCACCAAGGCCTCTTCCGATCCGTTCGAGGTGCCCGCGCCCGCTACGTCTGGGGCGTTACCGAACTTCTCTCCCGCCAGACCATCTGGTGGATCACCGATCAACACGACTTCTCCTACGAGTGCGGCGACCCATACAAATCCACCTACGCATCGCGCACGTCTTCTACGCTCGTCGCCTTGCTAGACTCCTCGGCGTCACCACAGTCTACCTGTACGGAGAGCGCTACCCAGTCCCAGGCATCAGGGGATAAGGTTGGGAGAAGCTAAAGCGGCGCGTCTACGGTGCGGACTACAGCCCACCAGAGAGTGAGGACGAGGACGAGGACGACTCATCCATCTACCTGTCCGAGAGCGAGAGCGACGGCGATCCCACTGTGTCGGTTGCGTCAGCTGCGTCATACTCGTCCGTCATCTCGTTCGCCCACCCGTTCGACACCTCGCAGTGGATCGTGAATATCGAGGACGACAGCGACGACCGCTCTGTCTGCTCCGAAAAGACTGAACTCTACGTTTACTGGCAGGGCTACGACCGCGATCTCAACCCTCATCGACGTGGCGAGTCGCTGAACACGCTGCGACTTCACTAAGGATCATCTGGCGGAGGATCAGAGAGAATTGAAAGAAGCGTTGTCCAACTAGTACTGGTTTTTATTGAGTTGCCAAATTGATTTCGGAGGCAAAATGATCGTGGAGGTGAGCAATATCCCAATTCTGCTTCATGGGGCCTGCATCTCCTGCGCCAGTGTTGCCCTGGTGAAATGGTTGTTTTGATTTTGCAAGATTGAAGGCATCAGTTGGGATTGAAGGGGCGCTAGTGCGTTCGTTGGAAAGCCTGTGGTTTCTGTGGTTGCCGCTGTTGCAGGGCAGCTGTGATGTTGATGGTGTTGATGGGCAACATTCGTTTTTTTTACATCCCTTCCCTTCACCGACCTACATTTCTTTGCGACCACTTTCAGCCTGCAACTGTTTGGGATTGGAGCTGCCTGCTTTCTTTCCATTCAAACCATCTCCCAACCTCATCCATCTCAAGGCGCGTTGTTTCGTTCCTTTCTTCCTTGAATCGAACGTTTAGCCAACAACAAAAAAACCAACACGCTCCGCCCCCCCCCCTTCCCAGTCCGACTTCCTCCTTCATCTCTCATCTCATCTCTCATCTTGGTTGCTCCTCTTCCATCAGCCATGCCTCCTCGTGCTACTCGTTCGACTCGTTCTACCCGCGGTCGCGCGCCTCCCGGGTCTACCGGATATGAACGCAACAAGCCCGAGTACAAAGCTGACAAGCCCCGTCCTGGCGACATACAGAGAACCGTGAAGCTCGTTACCGAGCAGCACATCATGTACGTCTACGAAAAAAGCCGCGCGCGTTTGCGCGACCCCACCAGTCTTGGTTTGTAGTGACTTCTTTCCATCTTCGAAACTGACGCGATGCGATAGCGAGAACAAGGCCCCTGCTTCAGAGGGTTTTCCTTTCCGAAAGTGGTCTGTCAAGATCCTCCTCGTTGATCAGGCAGGCAAGGAGCACAAGGCAGATTGCTTCACCAAGGTGGTCTTCAACCTCCACCCTTCCTTCGAGAACCCCGTCCAGAGTAAGTTTGCCCCTCGTCCAAATTGCTGCCTGGTGGTCCGTTTGCTGAGTGCCTTACAGCTTTCACCACCCCTCCCTTCACCTGTGAGAACGAGGGATGGGGCGAGTTTGAGATGCAGATTGATCTCTACTACACCGACAAGAGCGGCAAGATCACCATTCCCCACGACCTCAACTTCCAGCAGAACCGTTACGAGGATACGCACCTTGTCACCTTCAAGAACCCCTCCCAGAGCCTGCAGCAGATCCTGCGCGAGACTGGTCCTCTGCCTACCGACGAGGATCGCCGCGCTCGCAAGGTCGATGGCAGCAGCAAGAAGCAGAAGAAGCCGTTCGACGTCGAGAAGATGGCGGACGCCCTGGTCAAGCTCGAGGAGGATGACCTGCTGCAGGTCATCCAGCTGATCCACGACCACAAGTCTGATGACACCTTCGTCCAAAACAACCTTGATGGTGAGAGTTCCAAGAAAGCCAAGGGTCGCCCCCGCAAGCCCGCCCCTGTTCAAAACACGCTGACAAGCGGATCCATTGAAGCCGGCGAGTTCTCCGTCGACCTCTACACCCTCCCTGACAACCTGGGCAAGATGATCTGGGACTACCTGGTATGTAGTATTTTTCATTACGACGGGGACCTGTTGTCATTCTGACAGATCCATACAGATCAAGCACTCGCTCGTTGATGCGTAGGACCTCACGGGCTTGCAGCTCTTGTGGAAATATTCTCGGCACTCTTAGAAGCATCGAATGGCGTTCCGTTGCGGCACCTTTCTCGCGCCTTGCTCGCTCTGATTGTCATACAAGCTTGGGCAACGTAGTACTTTGGACGCAAGATGGGAGTTGGGGTGGCAGTTTCGAAAAGCTTCTTTCATTGCGGCTTGGACGACCCGGCAACCTCTGTACCTTGGTTGACTGCTTTAGTATTTTGATGCCGCGAGGCTCTGCGAAGGATTACCACTGCTTTCAAACACCTAGTTCCTGCTTTTAGGGGGAACAAGGAAGGAGGTTTTGTCATTTCCCATGGTTCAGTGTTAGATGGGAGCTCCGTCGACGAGATACGTCGTCGATCGATTCTTTTGGGGTTAAGGGGCTTCGGTAACCAAATGGTTTTCTCATCGGAAGGGGTGGTACATCGGGGAAGGGCTTTTCTATGGCAAAAGGGGCGGTCTGGATGCGGTGGACCTCTCAGTCACAAGTGTGAATTGATACCCAGGGCTTCTACTGAGGACGGAGGGCAGGACTAGTCAACCATGGACGGCGAACAAAACTAAAGGCGCGGAAGGCATTGCGCCAGCATCATGAGCACTGCGGGGTTCGCGCAATCAATAATGTAAACGGCGTATTCACACTATTGACAAGATCCTCCTGTGTTTGGTGAAACCACGAGCATCAGAGCCGCCATGGCCACTACGCCACTACGCCACAAAACACCGGCTAGTGTCATCCTTGACAGTGGCATAAGTGGCTGGTTCCAAAGTGAGCAATGTGACGTGTCATGGTCGACAACGTGACCATGGACAAGCTGCGGCCCAAGTACGACGCATGCAGATGTATGACTCCCTGGGGGATTATGCGAGCCCAACCAGAGCTTGCTGCCTTCTTTCTGACCATCGCTCATCTCGATGAGGCTCTGAGTCTTGGCGCCATGCCAGGCCAAAAATGGAGGCGCAGTCAGGCGGGCGCTCTGACAAAGGGACAGAAAAGGGCAGGTGGAAGAAGGAATGTCACCGCAGGCTGGCGTAGGCCCCAGTATTCTGCTGTGCGTCTTATCAAGGGTTGGTTGGTTTGGTGGTGGAGGCCGAGGGTCCGGCGGCGACGGAGACGGCGACGAGTGATTGCTTCAGCGCGGCTCTGGAGTTCTCAGTGGGCGATTGGAAATGCTTGCAGGGAGAGTTCGGAAAAGAAACGACTGTTTTCAGCCTCAAAATACCGAGGACCGACAGGTACAGCTACAGGTACAGGTACAGGTAGGTACCTGGGTGGCTTCCCTCGGGATACCGGTTCTGGGGAAGGAAGGACTGACGAGTCACATCACATCGCTTACCCCTCCATGCCCGGCCAAGGAGCTCGGGGCTCTTGTACCTCCGTGCTATCTCTCTACTGTTATCACTTAGCACGGCACGGCACAACACAATTGCTTTGTTTCCCAAGCGAGGCGAGTCGAGTCCAGTCGAGTCGAGTCGAGTCGAGTCGAGTCCAGTCCAGTCCAGTCCAGAGACAAGCCAATTCAGTCGTCAACCAACAAATTGTCGAGTGACAAATCCAAGACTTTCGGAGGATCAACCGCGTCTTCTTCTTATCAATCCGCCAATTTAATCAAGGAGACCCCGCTCTCCTCCAGTTCTTCCCTCTCCCAACCGTCGCAAGCCGAAGAAGACCGCTCCCCCCCCCGCAATTGACAATCCAAGAACCACATCAAGCCGCTCTCAGCTTTGGTCTTCGACCGCGCGCAACTGTCTCTCAGGGCCCAGTGGCTCGGACAGCCGTGGTCCGTGAGGCCCTCCGCCACACGCGATGGCCCAGGCATCGGCTCAAGGAGGACCAGCGGCTCACTACGGCGACTCCTCCCCTCCTCCCCCGGCCGCACCC
>MUZH01004206.1:0-58939 GCA_003012965.1 Juglanconis oblonga | reverse complement strand
CCTCCCCTCCCCTCCCCTCAACCCCTAGAAGTACTTCTGCTCCTTCATAAACTCCATCCCCTGGGCAAAATGCAACAACTTGGCAGCCACGATGAACCTCTCCCGCGCACTATACTCCAGCAGCCGCGCGTACAGCTCGGCGAGCGGCACCACGACGCGCGTGATGTGCTCGCCATCCTCCAGCCGCTGCTCGGGCAACAATCCCCCGGCCTCGGCGCCTTCGGAAGCGGGCAGCTCGACCTCGACCATGACCAGCTGCATGTTGGCGTTGGTCATGCCCGGGTCGGCGGCCTGCGGCGGGCTCACGCTCAGCACCCGGGTGACCTCGTAGCCCGTCTCCTCGCGGAACTCGCGGCGCGCGGCCTGCTCGGCCGTCTCGCCGGCGTCAATCAGCCCCGCCGGCCACTCGACGGTCCAGGCGTCCAGGGGCGGGCGGTACTGGATGACGAGCATGGTGGAGGCCGGACTACGGCTGCTGCTGCTGCTGCTGGGCGATGGGAGCAGGATGTTGCCCATGGCGACGGCGTCGACGCCGGCTTTGGAGGAGCGGGTCTTGCGTACGGCGGATTCCCAGGTGCGCGGGCGGCCGGTCTGGTCGGTGAAATTGATGCGCTTGAGGGTGATCCATTTGGACTCGGTGATGGGGAGGTCTTCGATGGAGGTTATGACGGGTTCTTGGGTTTTGGTCGTCATGGTGAAGGTGAAGGCGCGGTGCTGCTGCGGGGACGAGGACGAGGCGATGGCGATGGCGGTGGCGGTGGCGGCGGCGGGGGAGACGAGGCTGACGAGGTGTTGGAGACGCCTGGTAGCAGTCGAGGGGCGCAGAGAGAGGTGGCAGGGCATTCAAGTGCGGCGTAGCGTCGGGTTGGCTGTCCGGCAGGAAGTCGTTCGTGATAGCGATCGCCAGGAACAAACTTAGGTGACGTCTGCCTACCAGGTGGGAGGGGTCCCGCGAAGACAACCCCGCTAAAGTGGGTCTCACCAAGCTACCCCACCCCGGAGCTACCTTAGCTAATGAGCTGAGCTGCACTGATATCACTCACTCACTCACTCACTCACTCACTTACTCACTCACTCACAGAAACGGACATGACCATGAACTGGACTGACCGCATCACATCACAGTCACACATACACCGAGAGCACATTCCTGCGCCCACTGATTGCTGCTTCGCACAAATAGTTCGCTTTTATTTTGAGTAAGAGATGAATCTGTCAAGCTGATGCGGGCCAATTCCGCATGTCCCGCTGCCTGGTTCTGATCTCATTCCTTGATGGCATCCAAATAGTCCGTCCCAATTCCATTGCCCAGATGCTAGACCAAAGAAAACCGCGTTTCGTCATTTTCCTATTTCATACTATCCCAAATGTTTACCGGCAAGTGTAACCGCCATCGATCACCAGATCCGCGCCCGTCGTGTACGTGCTCGCGTCGCTGATCAGGTACACATACGCACCCTTGAGCTCCTTGGCCAGCCCGTCGCGGCCCATGGGGATCATGTCGTGCCACAGCGCCTGCGTCTTCTTGTCGACAAAGTCCGACAGGCCCGTGTCGATATACCCGGGCGAGATGCTGTTGACCCGGGCAAAGTCGCGCCACTCGTTGGCCAGCGACCGCGCCATATGGATGCAGCCCGCCTTGGCCACGTTGTACGAGGTTTGCTCCTGTGGGAAGTTGGCAATGTGGCCCGACATGGACGCCGTGATCACCAGCGAGCCGTGGCCTTGTTTCTTGAACACGGCGCCGATGGCCTTGGCGCAGTAGGCGGTTCCGTTGAGGTCTGTGTTGATCACGCGGTCCCATTCCTCCTTGGAGCCATCGATGATGCCCGAGTTGGCGGTGGCACCGGCACTGTTGGACCAGATCGTCAGTATCCATCATCCATCCATAGATCCGTCTTTGCAAAGGGTGGTAGAGAACATACTTGGCGATGAAAGCATCAATCTTGCCAAAGTCCTTGAGCACGCTCTGCACCAGCTCCTCGCACTGGGCGTACTCGCCCACATTGCACTTGTACGCCTTGGCCTTGATGCCGTACTCCTTGGTGAGCTCCTCGACGTTCTTCTCGGCACCCTCCTTGCGGGAGGCGTAGGTGATGGCCACATCGGCGCCCATCTCGGCAGCGCCGCGGGCGGCCTCGATGCCCATGCCCTTGGGGCCCGAGGCACCGGTCACGACGACCACCTTGCCCTTCAGGCTGAAGAGGTCCTTCAGGTGGGAAGCGGCGGCGGGTTGCTGAGGCATCTTGGTGGTTGGGTTGGGTTGGGAGTGGGAGTTGTTGGAAGGGGAGTCTTGTTGAGGTCGAGAGGTGATCTGATGCTGGAGGATAGAGAGGCGATTACTGGCAGTAGAGGACATGAGGGAGAAAAGGAAGAGAAGGAATCTACGCTACCTAAATAGCAGGACCATGACGGGAAAATGCGGCAATTTGTCCACTCCTGCCTCCTCTTTTCCATCCCCACTGCCCATGTGAACCTTGACGGTTGGGTGTGTGTGTGTGTGTGTGGCCTTGGATAGTGCAGGCTTAGTCCTTAGGTGCCAAAGTATTCAGTGCTTGGAGGGCCGGAAGGGATCCATGACATCATTCATGCGTGGGTTCCATCCTCTCCCCTCGCCCTCGCCCTGAGGGTGGAGACGAGTTCTACACTACGGCGTGACGGCGTGACGGCGTGACGGCGTGGCAGCGTGGCAGCGTGGCAGCGTACATTACGTACACAGCAGCACTTCTTCACGAGCGTGCCATTGAGTGAGACGAGATCTATCAACCATCTTGTGTTACGGCGATGTTCTTTCCTCCGCCCCCAGATCACGGCTTTGTTCCTAGATGCTCGTCGTGACATACAGATCGGGCCGCCAGACCGACATCCCGACAATGAGGGGTAGAAGAAGCCGAGCTTGTGTGAATGGTTGCTTGTCGCAGGACTGAGTCAAGCCCCTGCAATGTTTGGAATCGCGCGTGAAGGTTCAGGAACGCATGCATCCATCCATCAACTGCATAAGTCGCACTGCCGTTCCGCTTGCTGCGCCGGCTTCCGGGGTACCCCCCCCCCCAACGCTTCGGCTCCGCGCTCGGCAGTGCACGGGCCTCACCCTGGCGAAGACATGCTCCTGCCTTATACCTCTGTCCTCCTCCATCTACATGCTCCTCTGTCATGATCCTCGACCCTTGGAACTCGGTGGTAGGTATCCTCCCTCTTCCAAGGCTGGTAGAGTCTAGCTGCAATCCGACAATTCACTGCATGACGCCGTCATCCGCAACACCGCCCCAGGGCCAAGCTTCCAGACGGTGGAGACAACATCGTCCTCACGATGGAGCCCATGACGTCGCGCCGTCAAGATTCGAGCACACATGGAATGATATCACGGATGTCATCACAGCCAACAGCTCACGAATGGCGCCCTGCCTCTCCGCTGTTCCACTCGTTCCCGACCCATTCTTCAACAATAACAATAACAATGCCATCATATGTGTTCTCGAAACTCGAGACATGGACTCCTCGACCCACCGAGCTGGAGAGGACGCTTGGCGCGCAATCATGGTCAACCGAATGCTGACTCGCTGACTCGCGGCCTATCATCATTTGAAATCCTACGAAGCACGGCGAGCAAACCCGACTGTGCGCCATCCCTTTGCAATGGCGGCGCCCGGCTCGGATGCTGATGTCGGAGGATGACAGGATCGAGAAGTCACTCACTCGGAGATCAACCCAACCGACTGCGCTGCGTTGACGACGTCGATAGCGAGGCTACGACGCTTGACGAGGGAGTCGCGCGAGCTTGTATGGGATCTAGGCAGCACCCACTGGCACTCAAGACGCTCACTGGAAGAGTAGAAGGCGATTGGGCCCGCGGTATCCACGAGTAGCCTCGGTTTCCGTTTCCCGACGACTCTAGAGTGTGAGACGGAGCCTTGCATCTGGTTCGACCGACAAGGTTGTCATCCAGCAAAGTGCTACCTCAGTAGTGCGCACGGAAAGGTGTGCCGATGGCCGTGGCACTGGCGACATCTCTCCTGCGAGAGACCCATGCGCCTGCGAAGGAGGTGGAATTGGTCGCTGGCCTTCTCGAGCGTGGGGACGAGCTTCAGCTCGGCGAGCACTCAGATGGTGGGGCCATCCCGGGGTGCAAAGAGCTGTCGCTGTGGCTGGCATGGCCGTCCTCGACAGAGCTTCGAGTTGGGTTCGAGCAGAGCAAGCCTCCAGCTCCAGGACGGATCTGACGTCCAACTAAGCATACACAAGCCCTCCAATGCCTCCAATGCAGTGATATGCAGCATCAAGGTAGGTGGTTGTCCTTTGTATCCGACCTTTCATTTCCTTCCGCCGGCTCAGCTTCGGTGTTCCGATCCTGGCTAAGGCGGCAAGCTCCAACGCAGCCGCCACGGGTTATAACGAGGCTGAAGTTGGAAGCATTGCACACGCCCCGGGCGGAAGCCGTTTTGTGAGGGTCTAATGGACAGTATAGTCTGGCACTGACCGGACAGCACAACTTCGTGCTGGCGTCAATCCTGTTGCGTCATTTTGTCTTGTCAAGATGGATCCGCCTAGGAGTGTCGTGGGATTAGTATCCGACTTTATGATCTGTGCCGATACACTAATGTCCGTCGTCTCTCTCGGGTTTCGGACACAGTTCTGCGGGATCCTGGTGGGCTTCTTAATTCCAATTCCACTTGACTGCATGGTATAGCAGGTCGAGGTCACAAGACCACCAGCCTACGATGTTCTCCACCACTCTCCCATCTAGGTCAACCCTCCAGCCAAAAACCTTCACAGCGCGTGTCCTAGACGAGGACCTGGACGCCTTCACCCAGCTCTTGAAGCTCTCCAAGCTCGCCCCCGAGACCTACGAGAGCCGCACCGCGGACGTAAAACATTCCCGCCACGGGATTGGCTCGCGCAGACCAAGCAGCACTGGGCGACGGAGTACAGCTGGCGCAAGACCGAGGATCGACTCAACAGGTACCCTAATTTCATCGTGCTCGTCGAGGAGGCTGGGTTCGAGTTTCGAGACCCACTTCATCGCGGTGTTCTCCGAGAGACAAGATGCTGCTGCTGCACGGGTGGCCGGGGAGCTTTCTGGAGTTCTTGGACGCGCTGGATGTGTTGACGGACAAGTACGGGCCGGCGGAGCTGCCGTTTCATGTCGTTGTGCCGTCGCTCCCTGGGCATGGGTACTCGAGTGGCCCACGGCTGAATCGGATTTCGGGGGTGAGGACATCGCGAAGGTTGTGGATAAGCTGATGGTGGGACTGGGCTGTGGCGATGGGTACGTCACGCAGGGAGGGGATATCGGCAGCTTTGTCTTGCGCATTCTGGGCAAGACGTCTTCATCTTGCAAGGCTGTTCACTGCATCTCCCATACCGTGGATCAGACTGTGATAACCATGTTGGATGTGTATCAAAGCATCAATGTGCGAAAGGCTCAGGACGCCCGTCTTCTTTTGTCACATTCGGGATTCCAATCCGCGTGGGCAGTATCTAGCCAAACCGGTAAAGCTCAGTCAGCTTCTCGATATATGGAGGTTTGACAGACGGTGTAGCGGCTTACAGGAAATCTATGCGGGAAGGCTGCGAAAACAAGAACCGCACCTGAACTCAATTCTGGAAGACTGCTGTGTTTATGGCGCCAAGTCAGACCCAGACGGTGAGCGTCAACGAGATAGCTAAAAGAGGCTGAACAGAATAATGTATAGGTAGGTGCGAGCTTCCCGGACGGCTCACCCTGTCTAATTTTTGTTATAGATCTGCAGCAAGACGGAATTCTGGGGGCAAGCTCGGGCGGCCGGGACCCACTCCGGTCCGGAACAACAGTCGCAACCGCAGCGGGATGGAAACCTTTTTCACCTATTTTCTTTCTCTGGTCGTGATTGGACGAACCTGATAGGTAGATAGACTGCACGCCTATCTCACCTCCTGTAGATACGAAAAAGAGACTACCTCGCATCGTTTCTGTTCTCGTCCACTGGGTTCCCCATCTTGCTGAATTGAAAACGCAGTTTGGCAGGACGGACAACCGGTATCTCTCCTTATCGTGCCGGTTCAACAGAGCAATTGATTCAGCCGGCTCCGGGATCGCAACCGGCGGCCGGGACACCTGCATCTTCCTTCGGGACGAGAATTTTAAGAGCACACAAGGCTCCAGTTCTCGCTCGATTCTGGGCCAACCATCACAGCACGGACTGGGAACATTTGTTGACGGGGAAAGGTCGATTGATGCTTGGCAGCCAAGCTGCCCCGAGGACGTCTCAGCCATCGTCACAAACAACCCTTGATTGCCAGCCCAGTCTCATCTGCACCCATCCAAAAACAACATCACTACGTCAGCCGTGCTCTCCGTGCGCGAGGGGCAGCAGCTACAGGCGTCATGGCCACTCCTCCGGATGTCCTCTTCACCATGTATCCCGGTGAACGGGATACCGAGTGGGAACAGGATCTCATCCAGCGATGCGGCGGCAAGATAGAGATCCGATGGCAAAGCAACGCTGTGCCTGGTCCGAAGTACGATCCTGAAGCCTGGAAAGGGACGACGATGCTATACACGTATGCGCCTGTTCCTGATGGTGAGTGAGAGACTTGCCTGCCTACCTCACCTACCTAACTTAAGGTACTCTTGCCGTAGGGCGTAGCCGGGGTGCTAATGCGTACACACACACACACAGAACTCGTACCCAAGCTTCGATTTGTGCAACTTTCGTCGGCGGGCTCAGATCTCTGGGCTGATCATCCCAAGTATATCAATAAAGACGTGGTATTTTGTACGACAAGTGGCTCGAACGCGTAAGTCCACGGTCTGGCTTCGATCTACAAGCAGCCCTAGCCAACAAGCCTTCCCGGCAACAAGCCCCCTGATGCTAATTTTATATAGGTCCCAAATAGCTGAGTGGGTGATTGGTAGCTGGCTTACATTCCAGCACGGCTTCCCTCAGTACGCCGAGCAGCAAAGACAGTGTTTGTGGAAAGTGAACCCAATAAACAACGTTCAGGATTCCGTTGGCGCGCGAGTGTGAGTAGTTTAAATGTTTTTGCCTTCGCACGCCTCAATCTCGCATCCCATGCTGAAGCCTTCGTCCTGACCTGAAATCTCGACAGCGGCATCCTCGGTTACGGCGCGATAGGCCGACAGGTCGCTCGCGTCTGCACCGCACTGGGCATGGAAATCCTCGCCTTCACCTCCACGCCCCGCGACACGCCCGAATCCCGCCGCCACGCCGCCTTCAACCTGCCCGGCCTGGGCGATCCGGACGGGACGCTTCCTTCGCGCTGGTTCCACGGCAAGACCAGGAAGGACGTGGACCACTTCCTCGCGCAGGGCCTCGACCTGCTCGTCATCTCCCTGCCCCTGACGAGGGCGACCGAGAAGCTCATCGGCAAGGAGCAGTTCGAGATCCTGAGCACCACGCAGACCTTCGTGGTCAACATCGCGCGAGGCGCCATCGTGGACCAGGAGGCGCTGATCGAGGCGCTGGAGGAGGGCAAGATCCGCGGCGCGGCGCTGGATGTCACGGACCCGGAGCCTCTGCCTGCGGATCATCCGCTCTGGAAGGCCAAGAACTGCTTTATTACTCCTCATGTCGCCTGGCACTCCAGAAGTCAGAGGAAACGGTGCCTGGGTATTCTTGCTGACAACGTTGAGCGGTTCTTTAAAGGTGAACCACTGCTTAACGAGTTGAAGCGGTGAGAGACAGTCGCACCGGAAGGAAAGAAGAGGAAGTTTCGGCGGCTCCAAATGCGAATTATAGACCTGTTGCGGATTATAGAGGGGCATACATGCAATACATAGACTCGGGGTTTCCTTGTGCCCTGCTCCGGATGTGACGCCTCACTCTTCAGGTACTGTGTACCCTTCGGTGCCCTCGTCACTCCTCTCAATCTTGATCTCGTCCCAATTCACTCCGTTCATAGCCCTGACGTACAGCGGTTGGATACGCCTCTGTTGTTCCACAAACTTCTGCTTCTCCACCGGCAGCCTGTCCACGATGGACTGTGGAGGGCCGATCGGGATAGCATAGATGGCAACGCCGCAAGTCTTGCAGAATGGGGCGTGGTTAAACTTGCGACCAAAAGCGTAGGTCGTCGTGTTATCCTTACCCAGGAGGGTTACCTGGTCTCTGTCGAGATATATGGTGATGGCTGCTCTCTTTTGGGGGGAGGGGGGAGGGGAAATAAGCTTGGGAAACCTCGTTGAGCTACGGTGTAGGTCCTTGGAGAACGTACCCTCACGCAGATGCTGCAATTGTCCTCCTTGACTTCGATCTCGTTCAGAGGAGCCGTCTTCACGGCGAAAGCTACAGTCCCGCACTGGCAGGAACCGATGTACAGCTTTTCGTTGCCCTCAATTTTTAATGCCAAATTCTCCTGTGATAGGGCCGCAGGGAGTTTGATCGGATTTTCGGGGACGCTTGAAGCAGTACTTCAGGTTCCATTTGTTAGTAGGCTGTGGTGCTGCCGTCACAGGTAGATAGATGCCTTTGTACATATCCAAGGTTCACTCACTCTACTGTGTCGGTTTCAATCTTGAACGGATTCACACCTAGAATGGCCCGCACCTAATCCCCAGTGTGTGAGTTAATCTCTAGGCCGAGCGCATCCCAACGCTTATCCAAGTTAACCTACATTGACGCCTGTACGACCTTGCAAAGGCCCAGCTTTGTGAGTCCCGTACAGCCCGGTGCCGCAAAAAGTGCAGAACTGTGACTGGAGATCAGTCCCCCAGTTCCACTGACATGGAAATGACATGAATGGCCAGCGGATTGCAGCAAGCTAACCTACCTCATGGCTCAACGCCTCGGTGTCGAACGACCCCAGCGTGCCTGCAGCGCTTTTGGAGTACTCGATGTCCTCAGCCTGGGGGAACGCCCACAGGTAGCCTGACTTGTGACAGAGACTGCAGTTGCAGCCAGTAGCACGCTCGATCTCCGGTAGTATGATCTCGAATTTGTTTCTGCCACAGTGGCAGTTGCCGCGGTACACCGTGAGCCCGTCGCCGCCCTCGGTCCCTGAGGAGCGTACCTCGGTGGCGGCTCGGGAGAGGCTCAAGCCTGTTTCTTGTCGAGACACGGGCATCCTTGCTGCTGGCTGCTGGCTGCTGGCTGACACGCGGGAATCTCGTTGTCGTCAAAGAGAGAGAGAGAGAGAGAGAGAGAGAGTATCAAGTCACCTTGTCAGCGTGGTCTCTTTTGCTTCTGGGCTAACTTATGTACCCCGCTGCCTGGTTTATCAACGTGAAGGACTTGCGGCTGAATACGGCGAAGTCGGTGGAGCAGATAGCCGCCAACGCCAACGTCGGGCAGCAGGGATCCTACCTAAGCTGACTACATGAACCGGACATAAGCTTCCATCTTGGACTAGGTTATCGCTACCGAGGACATTGAAGCAGGTGCAGAAGTTGCCCTCGGTGCACCCCTCTTTGATGACTACTGCTATTTGATTCCTAAGTGTAGTTAGTCACCAGGTTTGTGTGANNATCTCGGCTATATCGAGCTTAAGCGAAAAGGAGAAGAAAGCTTTTCATCACACATTGAATATTTAGATATAACTATCCAAACATGTCTTCGTACTCCAAGAGAGCCATTGTTTAAGGATGCTTTCAATTTCAGAGCAGCGAAAGAACAACCTTAACAAGGCACCGATACGCTCAAATTGAAAACTGTGTAGCACAGTCTCGCGCACGTCGTTCCCTGGCAATGAGCTTGAGACTTTCGGATTTTCTTCGATCTACCCGACCAGGTATCTGGAGCAAATACCCCAGACCCATGCACGGAGCACACCTCCAGCGAATGGGAGACACCAAGCTTGTCCCATATTATCAAAGTGCTTCGAAGAAGTCATTCGCATGGAGAGAATGTGACCGTACAGAGTAGTGTTCCCTAGCACGTCGCCGTCTGTGTGGCATAAACTGTCTTACATCCAATGTTGTTGCAAGAATCCGGATCGCTGCAAGGGAAGCTCACAACTGCGGTCGGCAGAGCATCGCAACCGCATGCCTTTATCACCGTGGAGGTGCTCGTGCAGTCTGGCACGAGGCAAGACTTGCAGTAAGTGGCTGTCGAGGTAATGGTCGGACAGAACGGCTTGCTGGAGCAGAGTTCTGAGGCGGTGGTTGTGTACGTGTAGTAACTGCTCAGGGTGTCCGTAACAGTATCCGTAACAGTGTACCCTTGGCTCTGGTAGTCGGTAGTAATATATGTGACGGTATATGTCTCCTTGTCTGTCTCGGTATAGGTTACGGTGGAGATATGGCTGGGCTTGCATGTCTCAGTCTCAGTCTTGGTGACGGTTTTGGTGGTGCCTGCTCGGATCCCAGATCACCATTAGAAAATTTCGAGGTAAACAAATTTTTGGAGAGACAACAAACTTACCGTTCGAGATGGTAGAGATCTGAGTTTGGGTCGTTGTGGCAGTGTAGCAGATGCTCGAGGAACTGTACCAGCCACTTGAAGTTGTCGGCCAGCTGCTGCTCGTGGTTGGCTTGTCACCGCCTCCCTCGCGCTTGACACCGGCAGCGACGATGCCACTTTCTATCGGGTCAGTTTCTGATAACACACTCGGGAGCAGGCATTGGACCCACAAGGCGAGAGAGAAAAGATAGTGATAGGCTAGTAGTTGCATTTCGATTAAGTGATTTTTCAAATATGTCTGGATGTGTGCGCGTGTTCTGGACATGTCACTCAGTAGCTATGCTCAAGAATCAGCGGGGTCTCTCAGCTTTAAGCTGGCCCAGTGGCCAGACTTTTACAAACCCATGTTGATGCATTCAACGTTCTCGCCCTAGACCCGACAGTCTCAACAGTCTGGTCGGAGCTTCCGGTAGAAATTCTGCAACGCCAGCATCAATAGTTCACTTTGACGAGAGGAGCTCGAGCCGCTATCCCGTATCTCGACATCCTCGGAGGGACACCTTTTGGAAATCAGAGCACCATCGTGACGCCACAATCTGTGAGCGCCTCACTTTACACCATATGGGGTGGCAGCAGCAGAAGGTCATGCCAGCGAGCCATGCTTTGGTGTATTGACGTTGCAGCGAGGCTGCTGTAGCATGCTTGGCAAGGCATCTGAGGCCGGATGTTACCAGTTCGCGGCTGAAGTGGGACATCAATATAATTTTCGATGCGTAGAGGAATCTCGGAACGTAACCCGAGGTACCTGCATAACTCGGCCGCATCGTATACGTTGGTCATAAAAACAGGGGGAAAGACGGCACGGGGGGGAGGGTTGACTGAGAACTGATCTTTTCTGATAGAAACTGTGTCCAGCGTCATCAGATCTCTCCACACTACGAACAACCACTTTCGCGATCCATCGAAGGGTGGAATTTGTACCCGTCTACCAGTTGACATGCTCCCACTCCCTGAGACCAGATATGTTCACGTCCCAGAGAGAGCCCCAATGACTTTACTTTCTGCGGTTAAGATCCTAAATACCAATCGCAGACATCGCAGCCACGAGCTGCCAATGCTCCCCCAGAATCCCCTGTGCCCCACTTCCCTGGAACATGACTTGTCCAGCTTTTTTCCAGGCAAACGCCTTGTGTCGGCTCAGCACAGCAACGACTTCGCCTCCACCAGTCGCGATCTCCCCGCCACCACGGCCGGCATCGGTTGCCAAGCGAACCAGCTTGTACCCGTGGCTCTTGCCCAGCCTGTTCACGGCCTTGCCTTGGCTGCGTCTCCACTGGAATGTCTCGCGGCGCGTGCCATGCCCATCGGGTATGGGGACCTGACAGGTGAAAGAGTACCTCTCGTCGAGCGGGACAGGAGGTCCGTGACCGAGAGGAGGGATCACGCATGCTGCTATCTTTCCCCTGGAGGATTTGTGTACCAGCGTCGCGATGACAGGATCTGTTTTGCTAGTTCCATGGCGTAGCTTGAGCTCCTTTCGGTGACGAGTAACTCGATACATGGGCTGTTCTAGGTGCTTCCCGACATAAATTTTACTATGCCAACGGAAGTGGGTCTTATCGTACATGTTGAAAGCAGCTGGCCAGGCCACTATGCCAGGCCGTGGGGGAGGAACTTCACCGATGGTTCTGATCAGTCTCGGTTGATTTGAAACGACAGTCCGATAGTAGGGGAAAGATCGAAACCCACGTGGATAGACCGGAGGGGGTCCAGTGTGTATGACCACAGGACGAGGTGGTCCGTAGGTCGAAGTTGAGGCGCCGTCATCCATGGAGTTCATGGTGGCGAGGTTGAGGGCGATAGGAAGCTCCAGTTTGAATTGACGTGGGTTTTTCAATACAATAAAACGTTAAAGGCTATTATTCAGGGTGGCATGATAGGTTCTTGGGTGGTATGGACCATGGTCGAGGCAACGTTTGGTGCCCAGGTGAACAGTGCAAAAATATCAGCAAGGATATTCGGGTCGCTATTACCCTTGTTGGCACCCGTACTGATGCTTTGATACGTGTGAACCTTCCCATTACCTGCGTTTCGGTACGAATTTTGGGATCTGAGGGAGGCGTCACCACAAATGGATAGCATTGTGAGGACTTAGCTGAGTATGTTCGAGCTGGCCAGAATATTAGCGAAGATGATCGTCGATAGACGCTCCTCCATCAATACTTACTCGTTTCTGACACTGACGCCAGCACTTCCGGACGTTGTCGCTGTATCTAATAGGGCTAAATATTTTGATAACGGACAGTAACTGGGCAGTAGAGTCGCAAGCATCAGAACAACCTTGACGCTCAACCACCCGCCACCATCAAATTTTGCTAGCAGTTTTATCAGCAAGTATCAATGACACATATCTCTTCTGTATACCCTATTGTACAGCTCCTTCCTTCATACCAGTCTCTGAAGGTGATGAGGCAATAGCGATCTTATGATCTGAACGGACTCTCTCGTCCAAATCATGTCTCTGAATTGCAAAGCTTGCCAGCATACCAATGCCCATCACAACGGTGACCTCAGAGAACACAGATCTCATGGCATCCTTGAAAGTTTCAATCGTCCTTAATTCCTCAGGTCCATTCATTGTCGCAAGATGCTGGACAAGTTCGGAAAGACTGGTTTGCGTTACGTCTCCGCCCTGAAGCTGCTGTAATCGACTGAAACAAAGTAGTCCGCCGATGCTGATTCCCAAGCTCATGCCAACGGTTCTAATAAAGGAGTATGCAGTCGCTGATACTGCAAAGTCGTCATTCTTGCAGCCGTTCCCGAAGGAAGCATGGATGGGGATAAGGAGTGAATTGAAGTTAGTGGCCACCCCGGTGCCCGCAACGAGGAGTAAAATAGCCGTGACTGCTGTTGAAGTTGTCTGTAATAAGTATTAGCCATGGTCCTAGTTACCGCATCATGATCACTGTGTACTTACTTCACTCAATGTGATCAACAGCCCGCATCCCAAAGTAGAGAGGATGAAGGAGGCCCAGATGAGCTCCTGGTATCTGGAGTAGATATCAGTATCGCTATCGTACTCTTAGCCATGATCGTTGCTCACCTTTTGGTTTTTGTGATGACATAGCCAGCACCGGTGCTCACGAACCCGAACATAAGAACTAGGGGAAGCATACTAATTCCACTTTCTGCTGCGGTTTCGCCCTTCACCGCTTGAAAGTAAATTGGCAAGTAGTAGTTCAAACACATGTAACCCATAGCATGAAGAAAGGCTGCGAGGTAGGCTCCAATCCTGGTAGGGTGAGTAAAGAAGCGGAGAGGCATGATTGGTCTGGATGCTCGTGTCTCGAAGAAAATGAACAGGGAGAATGCCAGGAGGGCAATGATCAAGCACACCAGAACCAGGGCAGAATCCCATGGTGTTCCTTGGGAAACCCAGTCAAAGACCAACTGGACCAGTACGGTGGCGAATGCAATCGATAGTATGCCGAGCCAATCGAAACTTCGCATGCCTTTGCCAAAAGACTGCGTTGTTGATGATATATTCAGGAAGAGAAAGTTGACCACAAGGCAGGCTGAACATATTGGCAGATTCAAGAGGAAGCACTGTGATGGATGCCGGTCAGCATATAATACAAGCCTGATATGAGCATGGCCATGTTTGCTCACCAATCTCCAGCTGACATTCTGAGACAGGACCCCAGATAATACTGGCCCCAGAGCGGAGGCAATAGCCCAGGTTGCTCCCATAAAGCCTTGATACTTTCCACGTTTCCTAAGAGATACCGTCAGCTTGAAGGTCCATGAATACCCTACTGGAAGACCCACTGTGTGCCAACGAGATCCCCGATCAGAATCATAACAAGCCCTAGGACGCCTCCAGCGCCAACACCCTGAACAGCTCTTGAAGCAATCAACATCGAGACGTTCCGCGAAAAACCACAGAGGCCACTCCCAAACATGAAGATGAAGATGGCAGTCAAGAAGGCCACCCGCCTCCCAAATATCTCAGAGCCCTGCCCGAAAAGCGGCATTACCACGGCTGAAGCAAGAGTGTAGGCAGAGCCCACCCACGTGTACCCGGCGTTCGAAGACCCATCCCCAATACTGGCCATGATCTTCGGCATCGCGGTGGACACTATAGTCTGGTCAAGTGCGGGGAGAAAGAGGGCCATAAAAATGCTGACGACGAGAACCATATGCCGGGCTGTAGAAAGACCGCCTGACGGCACGGATGTCTGTTCCTCGATGGGTTCTTGCTTCCAAGCGCAAGCTTCGAGCCGAATATTGCTCTCGCTGACGGTTGTATCATCGTATTGACTTTCCGAGAAGTGCGGTGGTTGCTCGATTTTAGCCATTTCAATAGTGAGTGGATTTACGTTGGGTGAACACTATAACTGTGCGGTTGAACAGGGGGCTCAAGTACTGCTGATTGAACAAATCCAAGCAACTGGTATTATCAAGGCAATAGAGAATGAAGGAGTGTTTGAGTTTGGAAGGACGAGGGACTTTGTCAAGTTTTGCATCACAGCTTGAACGACAAGTTGGGATGAGGCTGAGCTTTGACCATCGTTCACCTTGTGGGCTGAGGCGAGAAACATTTATAGATGATGCACTTCCGCCTTTCATCAATGTCAAAAAGAGACCTGGATGCTTTT
The DNA here is from genome assembly GCA_003012965.1 of Juglanconis oblonga. Lineage (NCBI taxonomy): Eukaryota > Fungi > Ascomycota > Sordariomycetes > Diaporthales > Juglanconidaceae > Juglanconis > Juglanconis oblonga. The sequence goes on along the minus strand of MUZH01004206.1, from coordinate 43,944 downwards.
TTCCTTTTTTTCCTTGGACGAAGCACGGATATGTCACATACGCGGAATCGCACCGCATTACGTGCTTGAGAAACGGGCGGAATCACATACCCCACGCAAGTGGGTGTCTTCAACGCTCTTACTATATGCGTAGCGATGAATTTGGAATGCCTCGACTGGTTTCATTGGTGCATGAAGGCCTTGTTGTAGTACAATTGGCTGTCTTCCTTCCATCCGAGACACACCGGTACTGGCTCGTGGGCTGATCTGGATAGGTAGTGCGCAGAAACAAAAGCCCGGCGCCAATATCCATCAGGCCTCGGTACTGTATAAGCATAATTAATTCACTGCCAAAATGTGTCACAAGCGAGGTTACAAATGAACTACGCCCCCCCAGATGACAAAACATATTGACGAGATGTTCTGTGTCATATTCAACCTTTGTCCAACGTTTCGCTAGTTAGCAGTCTAAAAAAATGCTGATCTGAAGCACGATCGAGAGTCACGATAGTGCAAGCTCGTCAAGGATGAGGGAAACATGTGATAGCCCTCAATTTGCGGGGTTTCCCACGTTGCACCGCAGTTGGCCATGAGGCTTGCTGCATCGAGGCGACATTGACAGGAGTGTCAGAAGAAGTAGCGGACCTTTCGTGAGACTGTGGTGTCACCACACCCAGCTATATCCCTCGGCACAGCATATCGCAACGTAGATTTATTCAGATTCGTCGGGTAAAAGCTTTCCGAAGGTATATTCTTCTGTGGATGTGTAACAGCAAGATTCAGCTCAGGCTCAGGCTCAGGCTCAGGATGTTCACAGCCGATCACGCAAACCCGTGTGTTGCCATCAGACCTCAAGCCAGTGTGCTTTTGGGCAAACTTCGGCGTTAGTCACAGCTAATATCAACCACCAAGATACTAATGGTGCGGCTGCAAGATGAATCTCGAGGAAAGTCTCCCTCGTATGGCAGACCAAAAAGCCAAAGCCGTATCACACAACGCTGCTCTCCGAGACGCGGAGCTGGAAATTTAGGATCCGCCCACGGAGGGGTGATGAATACTCAGACAAAGCCAGAAGTTCGCCCTTATAATTTACATCGAGGCAATGTTCCGAAATATGTGCATGCGGTGATGTCTGTCCGTCGGGAGCTCTGATGAGTGTCTTTGCATGGAAGTGTCTCGCACAGAATCGTAGGCTTCTATTGCATGTCAGAATGATCTCCGTGTCTCGACAGGAGTTTCCCCTGATATCAAAGTGTTCCATTGAGGCAGGAACCTTGCCAGCTTCAAGCTTGCCTTCAGTGAGGGTCGAAGCTCAAGCCAGCCATCCGGCGACATTGTACTTGGGAAGACGGCCTTAGGCGCTCCTTCCAGGGTTGCGGAGGAGAGCAATCCCACAGTTCACAGGTCCCAATCCATCGGAAGCATAGAAACGGCAACCAAAGGTGCCAAAACGCTATTGGGAGGATAATCGTACGCGCCGCGAGAGGGGAAACCAGGGGCAAGGTTGTGAATGGTTATTTAACTCGCCTTGGAGCGGTAGTCTATTTCCTCTCCTTCAGCTATGCGACAAGTCTTGCCAGAATTCCCCACGAGGCTTGAAATTGAGAAGTGGCCCATCATGATTCGCCGTGACATTATCATAAAGTTGAAACTCGTCTTTCCTCCCACGTCCAGCCTCGCCCTGCGGGTTTCCGTATCCACCGCAGCCCAGCTCGCCGGCCTCGCCTGAGACCATGTCGAAGTCAAAATACCACAATGACTTAGCCAACATCAGGCTCACCTCAAGATATGCCATCGCTTTGCCCGCACAGCCACGAACGCCGAGAGGAAACGGCGCGTGGGCACGTCGCATCAACCGCAGCCCCGGAAAGTCGTTCGGGCCCAGCCAGCGTCCAGGCTTGAAGCTGAATGGCCCCGGAAAGTACCTAGGTTTCATTATGCATAAAGCTGTACGGGTTGATACCGACTTGTACGCGTGCGGGCGGGATAACGTGACCGTCGTATACAGCAGAATAGAGTGTAAGTTACTCGCAATATACTCCAGTACGACTATCGTCTCTGGAGAAACATCGGTAGCCAGCCTTTTCAATTTTGCCTAGATTGGGCACTTGTAATAAAGCGACTGTCGCATCTTGATCCGTCTCGCCTAGGGTCCACTGGACCTTAAGGATTCATTTTTCCGCGTAGACCGTGTTTTGCGCGAAGCTACTAGGTAGGTAGCTGGGTTCACGAACGTGAATTGCCCCTTTACCGCGCATGGGGATAACCATCGCGCCTCGCTGAAGGTATGTGAACGCAAGCTTTGCTTTTTCGGCGAATAGTTAGTCCGGGCCACCACCGAAACAACGAAGTAGCACATTGTAGCTCTGATATCTGCTGCCGCCAGCAAGATTAGGTGGAACAGAGGTTTGTTCTTAACACTAATTCGTCACAATGCCTCCCGTGCTGAAGTCTTCACCGACAACAGCCTCCGCTGGGTCGCGCCAGCTGAGAGAAGAGGCAATGTCACCAAGCGCTAGGAAATGCAGGGCCAGGACCGTCAGGTCGACCGCGCAGTTGCAAAATCCATGTTAAAGACCCACACCGGACAGGGGGCGCGGTGCAGAGGGCGTGGAGCCCCGAGGCTCATAGCACACCAAGAGACCACTTTTGGGTCGCGGGCGTGAACAGCGTCCACTACTATGTAGTTGGATAGGTAGTGAAACCTTCACGCATTGTTGAGAGTGCTCTTGTTAGTGAATACCACTAGCGATTGTCTTTACCGCGGCATCCTTCGCCGCGAGGGAGACACCTAGTCAGTCGTGTCTGAGCGCCGACTCGGACTGGTCAGCGGCATCTCTCAATCCTTCAGTGCACCAAATAAACCTTTCATTTTCAACCTCGCTAAGGAACCTTAATGCAAACGTTGGTCGCAAGGTGGGCGGGTGGGATCAATGTTGGGCATATAACCTTGAACTCTACCTCCATCACTGCCTTCTCCCGCACTTTATTTCCAGTTCTCTCACTGTCCTGAATATTGCATCTTCTATTCTACTGGAACATTAGCAGTGAGAAATTCGTTACTCATATCCGAAATCACTCTTTTCAATGCTGTATCTGATGTCAGGCAGGACCTGATCCAAACATAGCCGAGGACTATGAACGACTGTGCTTGAGTCAGTCGACCTTGGAGCCTACCCTACGTAAATACACTGGGCACACCATCTGATCTATCGCCCGCCGTCCGGGTCTCAAGTCTACGATGAGGTTGCTCCCTCCGTCCTCGCCAAATCGCCAGGTGACGAGACTGGCCGCCGCAATCAGTATTATCTTCGTCCTCTATCAGTCGTGGAGTCTTTACACCCGTCAACTCCTCTACTCCGATTCGCCAGCACCAAGCCCAGTCGTCGACGAGATTCCGAAGAAGATATGGTACAAGCTTGGCGCAAAGGGACTTAGCCACGACGCAACAGTGTGGACCGCCAGCTGCATGGAACAGAATCCTGGATACGCAGTCGAATTCATGACAGACAACACGGCCGATGCGTGGGTTCAAAAGAGATTCGCCGATCGTCCTGACATAGTGGAAAGCTACCTCGCGCTCCAAATACCTATAATAAAAGCCGACTGGCTCCGCTACCTCCTACTCTATGCGGAGGGAGGGATGTGGTCGGACCTCGACGTGTCCTGCAATTCACCTATCGACACTTGGATTCCTCCGCAATACAAGAACAACGTCTCTGTGGTCGTTGGTTGGGAATTCGATACACCCTGGGGCGACTCGATAGAGGTGAAACATGAACTTGCCACATGGACGGTTCTAGCGAAGCCTGGTTCACCCCACATGTTGACCGCGATCGAAGGCGTCTTGCAGGGACTACATGACGTTGCAAAGGAGAACGGCGTCGACGTCGCTGGTATTACTGCCACGCCACCTATGATGGGAGATATTGTTACTTTCTGTGGACCAAGGAGGATGACGAGAAGTATCTTCCAGAGCCTGCAGCGGATGCTCAACATGCCCGACGATGAGTTTCAAGATATCGAATCGAGCACATGGTTTGCTGTTGAACCCAAACTTATAGGAGATGTTTTGATCTTGCCGGGGTACTCGTTCGCGCGGTCTATGAATTTCTACGACGAGACGATCACCGGTGGCCTCGGTCCTTCACTGGTCGAACACCATTATGCGGGCAGTTGGAAGAACGACAAGGGTGGCGAATTCATTTGAACCCGGACTGCGTCCAGTGCGAGCGGACCTTCGTCCACTGGTAAGGCAACGCAGGCTGGAAAGGGTGTTCCGGACACGGCGTTGAACGATGCTTGGTGGATTATGCTGGTCTGGGGCGTGCTCGCTTCATGGTACGAACCGAGTCATCTGTACGGGAGTACACCTCATACAGCCGCGGTATACATTGCACACTAGAGAGCTGTTCTAGGTCGTTTAAGGCTACATGTTCTGTACACATTCTGGCTCCTGCATAGACAGATTTAGACATTCACAAAGTGCCAAGTGGAAATTTTCACACATTCACTATTTACTAACTGTATACTCACAACCCAGGTCATCATAGAAGGAAGGGTTAAAATATGCGCAGGTAATCTTGGGTGCTAGGCTTTCGAGCATTCCATTGTATGAAGGAAACTGCTACAGCTTTTATAGCTATATTAACAGCTTAAAAAACAACAACCACTAACTAGTAGTTACTATAGTTCTTATTTCTAGTGACTGAAACTATAGTAGTCTATGGTCTGTATTTAATTAACTAATAAGTACACACTAATTTGTCAATCCTGAGAACGATAGAGCTTCCTAAGGCTTTACAAGATGTTCCCGAGGAACATACCATTGTCCGCTCCAGGGATAAACGACTTGTCTTCTTGTCCAAGTACCTAACGAATAACAGAAAACTTTCCGATTTCACTGCGAAAAGTGTGGAGTCTTATAGGGTCTGCTCTTGTTGTGGGAGCGGCACGTTACCCTTAGCAGCCACGTGTATCGTGCGAAAGCCAGTATTGCCCTGGCGTTTCTTTACCAACCGCGCTATGGTGAGAATTCTCATATAAGCCTTCGCAACTGTACTAATATACAACTCGTTGCCCTCGGGCCTCGGTTAAACGACATTGAGTTGACTTCCTGACTAGGGGTTTTGTGTTTCGGGGAGGGCCTATGAGCGTGATCAACCTCCAACTGCTACAGCGATTTTAACTTGTGAATGGTCTCTCAGGTCTTGGTGCTGGCGTGCGTCTTCTTCCTTTTGGAGCTGCTGTCTCGGTGGGCACAATTGCTGGTGCGAACGCTGCAAGTAAGCTTCGCGTACCGACCGTATATTTGGTTCTTTTGGGAGCGGTAATTCAAATTATTGGCTACTCTCTCCTCAGCACTCTAATAAACTCAATGTCGATTCAGCCTGCAATGTACGGCTATGAGGTACTTGTTGGCGTCGGATCAGGTATCTCTTACCAGGTATTATACCTGATGTTTCCATTTACATCGGACAAGATTGATAAGGTTAAGTCTCGCGGCATTTCCCTAGCGGTAAACGTACTACAGTCGCACGCTTCTTTAACTAACAGTATTTTCAGCAGTTTGCAAGGGGGCACCTAACCAGTTCCGCAACATGGGCAGCGCCTTTGGATTGGCTATCACGACCTCCATTGTTAAATGGCTATACAGTATCCCAGCTGGGGAGACTGGAGATCTCGGATTCGAGCAGTGGCCTAGCACCTGCTTAAGTCGCAGGTTTGCCTGAAGAAGTGCAACTCGATGTATGCATAATTTTATCAGAGGGTTATAATTGCCAAATGTTAATTTTGGCAGCTTTTTCAGGAACCTAGATAAATTCCTGGTGCGTTGCTTCTCTAGAGGAAGAAGCAAATCGTGAGTGTCTGGATATTTTGTCCAGTTGGCTTATTTGGTGATAATAGCGGAGACACAGTGGAAATTATACAATATCTTTGAGAATTTCTGTGAAAATCATCTATAACAATATAGAGGAGCCTTGTTTTATGCTGTCTATTGCATCAGTAATCTTAATGGACTAGCTAGCTGACTGGATGCCTACCTAGGTTAGGTACCTAGGTAAATGAAAAGAACTGGCTAGGCCTTCCAGGCTATATGCTTTTAAGTCCCGCTTTTGTAAGTATATTTCTCCACGAATTCTGAATTGATGCGCTGCTAAGCTCTGGCTCTCTCTATGATTCTCTCAATGGCTAACAGTCCCTCCCAACGCTTCATCTGACCGAACTGCAGGCAGATCGGGGCCTAGCCCATGTACAATGTTTTGCATCATGTCTTTACTCAAAAGCTGCAGCAGGACCTGAACCATATACAGAAGAAATTTTTGCATTCGATGACTTCATGTGGCATGCTCTACTTATGTTGGCACTTATTCGCACCTGCGGTCACTTGTCCAGTCCGGGGTGTCTTGCTGAACCTCTTAGTCTAGTACCGAATCTCCATTACCTAGTGAAATGGAGGATACTGGACCTGCGAATCTCGGTCGCTGTTAAGCCGGTCGCAGGGCTCTTATGCACATCATGTCAGGCTACTGCTGTGTGTATTCTGACTGCACTTAGAAAGAACAAGCATGCTAGTAGATTCTTTTACCAGAAGGATTTGAGGATGTAAAGACTGAATATGCCTCCAATCATGGCAAGGCTTGTGCTCCTTGATCGTGGAGCAGATGACTTGGCATTTGCCTGAGCGCCAGTCTTTGTAGTGATATTGCCACTGATTTTCAATCCGAGTTAGTTATGGAGTTCACTCTCTCATGACCTTCTTGCAGCCCAGAATGTCTCGAAAACGTCACATGCGGCCGAGAGGCATGCATGCATCAGCTTGAGGGGGTTGGTTATGTACTCACGACCACACAGCATCCAAAGCAAAGACCACAAGCGACCTTGGTGGTATGGTAGCTGTGATATCTGTTCCATCAATCACCACCAATGATCCGTTCTTCGCGAGATCAAAGTCATTATTAAGAAGCAGCACGGTGTAGTTGCTGATGGACTGTAGATTTTCAATGCTGATGGGAACCGTCCTCTCGGTACTGGCGTTGTTGATAATTTGCATGGCCAGGTTGCCTCCTGCTGGGAAGGAGTCCGTCTGCGGTATCCAGGCTGCTACTGTAACATTCTCCGTAGTCGATTCTGCTGTTATCCGGTACGAGTCCGGGCGGGCGTATCTATGAACGAATTAGTCAGGGTTCAATTCTTCAGGGCCCAACAAGAGGGACTATAACTCACCTGCCGAAGGCAGCATATGCCCAGTATCTCTTGGAAAGGATATTGGTGTCATTCACTGTCCGGATGACGGGGGTGGCAGCACTGAGAGGTGTCAGAACGAAGATACCCTTCTCTTCGAAGACTCGAAGGTAGGAGAAGATAGAGAGAGTGCAGGAAGAGATAGAGGGCAGGTTCTTACTCGGAAGGCTGTGCCCCCATCCAGTTGAAGAAGGCCGACACGTTGGCAACGGTGAACCCCTGCATAATCCGATTCGCCCAGGTAAGGCCCTCCCCGCCTCCATAGGTCCCCTTAGTGTCGCCTTCGACCGAGTACCATGGCTGGTCAAAGGTGCTTGAGAGTTCCGCCCACTCCCCTTGCCACACCTCACGGGTTGTATTGTAGGGCGTACCGAGCGGCTCTCCGTACCCATGAGCCGAGACCACATCTAAGTACTGCTCTCCATCCGTATCCTGAATACCCTTCAAGATCTTTCGTCCCTTCTCCCACCCTGCCCAGTCGCAGCACGTAACCTTGACGTCCAAGCCCGCCTCCTTCACCGCTGGCGCGAGCTTCTCCAGGATGTCCGTGGTCTGCTGTCCGTTCGCGTCCATCGACACGTATGGAACCGCGATATCCGGCTCGTTCAGAGGGTTCAGGTGGGTTATGTTGATGCCCTCCTCTGCGTAGTACTTTACCCACTGTACCAGCTTGTTGGCGTAGTGCTCGCGCCAGTCGCCGGTTTCGCACGAGGCATCAGTCGTCCCGCAGAGATATCCGCCGTCGTCAGTGCTGTTGGTCGATTTCATATACCAGTCGGCGCCCCAGCTGTTCGCGTAGAAGAGATTGACCCCGCGCTTCTGCACTTCCTTTGCCCACCAGACCTGGGAAGAGTCGTTGCGATCCCAGACGTATGTGGGCTCGGCATCAGGACTTCCCGGAGACAACGGCTCGATGCTATTCATGTGGTCGCTCGAGCTATTGGGACTAGCCCCGATACCGATACGGAGCAGTGAGAAGCCCGCACCGGTCACAGGATCATGAAGGAGGTCAAACATCTCTTGCTGGCTCGCCTCGGACATAGTGTTGTAGACCCTTCCTGCTCGTTGGAAGGCCTCGGAGTAACCTATACCCCGTATGACCTGGTGTGTTTCCGTTACATCGACGTTGATCTGCGCCGCGGCGAAGAATGGCGCCAAGATGGCGATGATGAGGGGATGGCCGACCATTTGTCAGTATCGTTGAGTTTAGCGAGAGGCAAGGCGACAGTCACCGTGGCCTCTATCCCGCCAGTGCCATTAGGTGCCGGACACATAACCTTAAATAAAGACTTGTCTGCCACCTGAAAGGCTGCCCAGACCTGTGGGCGGGCCCAGTTTGGGACCCTTTAGTGGGAGGCGGAGGACCATCATGAGATTGCGGCCCACTGCATCTGTAGAGGCTAGCCCGAGTCTCCGAAGGACAAGTACCTTTGTGGCATAAAAGAATCCAGATTTGCTTCTACGGGACAGCCATTAACTCGTGAGGAAGAGCAACAGATGATACCTCTCTCTGCTCAGACATCATTTTCAGAACATGTCAAGCTGAATACTGCAAAGTGTTTCTTTTGGAAATGTTCCACGGTTGTGGTGATAATTCATACCCTTCCCGAAATTAGCACTGAAGCCTAGTCTTGGCATGGATGGCAATATGGTTATTTCGGCTAGCCCGTAAAGATAATGCTATCGGTTCTCAGGAGGCCTGTGTAAATAAGCCAACCGACATTCCCGCGCGAGAAACCACATAGTAGATGACCCAAGCTGGAGGCGTCAACGGCTACCTACTAGAATACAACACAAATGTCTTTCCGTGAAATGCTCCTATTGGAAATAGAACACTAGATACCCTTCTGTGAAAATGACATTACACCAGTGCGAGCAGCCGCAAGATGGCCAAGGCCCAAGCAGTGTATGGATGGATGGATGGGTGGATGGATGGGTGGATGGATGGACTGAAATTTCGCCTAACTACTAAAGGACAAGGCGGCGAAGCCGCATTTGACGCTCCCCACTGCAGAATGTTTCTAAGCCCTGCTTAGTACATTATAAGCCTTTGTAAGCTAACCGACAACTCACCTCTTCTTCCAAGCATCCGCAAGTTGAACAAGTAAGGGAGCAAAGCACGTAAGAAGATAAGCTAGAAGTTAAAAGAACAGCACACTCTTACATCTAGTATTTTTTAATTAACTCTCCTTCTGAAGTTCCTCTCTCTTTTCCTCCTAAGCTGAAATTAGTTTAGTCGGTTAAAGAGAGAGCTAGCAATGTAGCAGCTAAACTCTAGCACCTAGCAGCCTTTAGCATGATTTTAGATAGTTAGGTCTATATATAGACCAGACTCTTCTTATTAAAGCAGTATATATAGAGTTATAAGCATATTACTACTTTCTCTCTCTCTCTCTCTCTTGTCTAATATCTTCTTTTATTATTTATTCACTAACCTAATAATAAAAAGAGAGGTAAAGACTTAAGCAACTATAAAAAACCTATATAATCTTATTAATACAATTGAAGCCAAAAAAAAATTTTCTTTATAAAAATTATAATCTACGCTAGCTAGTCTTAATATACCGACATATAATATAGCAGCTAAATATATATAGAGCATATCTTTAAAAACATAGTAATTATAGCGCTGCGATTAACCTATAGATAACTTCTAATACTTCGTGATTTTTCTAATAATTATCTAAGATTTCTATACTAAATGCTTGCTCTCCAGCTATTCTGTTATTATTATTATTATTATTGAAATACAGTTATCATTTTGGCGGGCTTAAGTGGAATATAATTTGTTGCAGTATTTTGCAGGCCTCCTGCAAATTTTTGGGAGGTACTCAGTACAGGCCTGACTAGGTGCGTGGATGCCTCGGTACGCAAACAGTTTGCTCCGTACGCCGGGGCCGAGGTAGCCTCAAAACCTTGACCAGATAACAAACGAACCCAAACAGGAAGTCTGCCTCCGACCTCAGGATCACGTCCAAACGCCATGTCGCCAGATACAGAGCAGGAGCCAGGCTTAGCCTTAGGTTCCCAACTAGAAACAGCAGAGCAGGTCAGCCACCATGAGGAAGACTCGACAGCCCATAACCAGGCCCAGCCACAGCCCGCGTCAGTCCCAACAGCCACAGCCACCCCTTCCATGACACCAAGAGAACAAGCATTGTGGGCCATGAGCTTCGACAAACTGTACGAGCAGGCAAGGAGCCACAACTTCGGCAAGGGCAAATCGGAGTCAAGAAAGTCGGGCCGAGTCCACATTCTCAAGTGGGTCTTGAAGAAAGAAAGCATAACCCCGTACGTCGCACCGCGGGACACCACCGCTACCACTACCACCACCACCACCACCATCACGGCCGACACCACCGCGCCTTGCCGCAGGAATCGAAATGGCGCCATCGACCACCCGGAAGCCATCCTGCACACATCAGACCCTACCCTGCAGCGCCAGATCGCCGAGGCAAAAGCCCACTACCTCACCTGGACCGCGCCTGACCTGACGGCGCTCGCCATGCAGCGCTCCTACCAGCTGTTCAAGGACAGCGCGGGCAAGATGCCGTCGAGAGCGAAGCCCCAGCTGGCTCAGTGGCTGGCGGCGTGGGATGTGCTCAAGAGCCCGCGGGAGAAGAGGTGGTGGCTGGGCGACGGCATTGATCTCGTCAACAAGACCAAGGCCATGGGGTATGACGGCGCTTCGACCAAGAAGTACGTCGTCATTGTGTGGCTGCGATCCACACCCGAGGATGCCGACGCTTGGGTTGCAAATGTGGCGGAGCCTACGCCGGTTGCGAAGCGGAAGGCGAACGAGGCTGCTGATCCCGTGTCGAAGCGTCGCTCGAAGCGCCCGGTGAAAGGATCTGGGAGACGCCACGGGTGGGATCCCGGGTTCAGGAACTTGTTGGGTGCTTTGAAGACGGAGAAATGAGTTCGAGCTCACAACGTCGCGGCCAAGTCTGGATGGCGACTTCGACGAGATGTTGTTCTCAATGCTGAGTGCTCCCGGAGCCTATGCTGCAGAGTGTAAGGTCGTTGATTAGGTAGAGAACAAGACTGTTGGACCAGGGCTTGGGGTGAATCATGATGAGAACCGATAGGCATTGTACCACGCTGACGTACCACGCTGGCAAAACAGGTGTGGAGGTGCACAAGACGGGCCTTAACCGTATCTACGTACCTATACATTGAACCTAAGTAAGCGTCGTGGTTGTTTGTTTTTGTAAGCTGTTAATGCTATGAAAGCTGTAACAGTTTCCTTCATACAATAGAGGATGCTTGGAAGCCTAGCACCCTGAACCTAGGTAAGCCTGCCTCTATTCAGCTCCTCAATGAAGCCCAAGATTGTCCGGTAGACTCGGGCGGCGGAAGGCTGTACAAGTGAAACAATATTCCCATTTAAATGCAAGCCATACCCGCACGGCCCACAAGGCTCTGCGCAGGCCTTTATGCCCCCTTGATGATATCAGCGGCCTAAAGACAGAGTCGGGGTCAGTATAGAGCAGAACAGGGATACTTACTCAGAAGCAATGAGGAATCACATACCTTCTCAGCAACCCCAAAGACTGTTGTCATAATATGAGTGGCTGGCAGCACAGGCATTACACTAGCGTCGACCACACGCAGGTTGCTTGTCCCGTACACCTTCAACTCAGTATCAACGACGCCTCCTTCCTCTTTCGGTCCCATCTTGCAGCTTCCTGCCGGGTGGTATAGTGTCCCGGAATTCGCCCGGATGAAGTCCTCGATATCTGCGTCGCTGGTGACATTTGCTCCTGGCAGGACTTCCACTGGCTGCAGGAGCTGGATAGCATCCGTATTTCTCAGTGTCCGGCTGAACCTAACCGCCTCCATCAGCAGCTGGACGTCGACTGGGTTCGACAGATAGCCTGGGGAGGCGATGGGGGCGTCGAAAGTACTGTCCGAGGCGGCGCGGACGGTTCCTCGCGAGTAAGGATGTTGCAAACCGAGCACGACGACGCCAGTGTCCCAGATGAATTCCAGGACGGCGGAATCGGTGCGGTTCAGACGCTCATTGAGGACAGCCTGCTGCTTCTGGTAACCTGCGACGACCTCCGCGGGTGTGCCGACCGGGAGATACTGCGTACCGTCCTGCGCGGCAGCTGCAGAGGCGATGGAGGTCGAGGCGTTGGTGTAGTTTACGAGCGGCAGGAAGATCAGGAAGTCTCCGGTGGGAGAGGTATAGGGCCCTGTTTTTTCGTTCTCGTACTGGGCCAAAGCCTCGGCGGCGAAAGTGGCATTAGTGGTCAGATTGTTGCTGGTGATTTCACTGGTGGTAACTGGATGAAAAACTTTTAGAGCTTATCCTCGAAAGGTTGGCACAGGGTCAAGGCTTACCAGTAGCAACTGTCGAGAGAAGAACGTGGTCTTGAAAGTTCTCCCCTACTGCTGGCAAGTCCACGACTGTTGATACGCCGATTTCCTGGAGCAGGCTGTTCGCCCCTATGCCGGAGACCTGCAGGATCTGCGGCGTGTGGAGCGCACCTGCGGCTAGGATGGCTTCGCGGGTAACTCCAACGTTCGACCGCTCTGCATCCACGGATGCTGCAAACTATGTAAGTCAGTCTTCATTGCTAAACATGATGTGTAACGAGTCGGACGCTCACCTCCACCCCAGTGACCACTGCGGTACCGTTGGCTCCATCCACGACCAACTTCGTGACTTGCTGGCCAGTGATGAGGTTGAGATTAGTCCGATTCTCTGCGGGACTGTAATAGGCCTCTCGGGCTGAAGAGCGCGTGGCGGTGGTCGGATCAATATTGTGTGGGCAGAAGTAGCCTCCGATGGGTGAACCGGCAGCCTGGTCCTCGGGAATGATAATACCAAGCTCATTCGTCGCATCGATAACATTCTCTGGATCTCATCAGACTCGAACATTGACCAAGAATATTCCCCCGTATCGGGGCATTTACGCACGGGTCAGCGGCCAGAAAAACTTCGAGTAGCTGACTTGAATGGGCCCCGTCTCTCCATGGGCACTCGTTTCATACTGAACCGCGAATGACGAGGCAATCTCTTCGGTTGGTGGCGTGAAGTCTTCTTGCTGTTGCGTCAAGTCAGATTCTGAGTTTCTAAAGCCTTGGCAGGAGGAACCTTCCAACCTTCTTGAAGTAGGGCAGGAGACCCTCGTAGTCCCAACCAGGGTTGCCCAACTCAGCCCAGCGGTCGAAGTCAGATATGGAGCCTCGATCGAACACCATGCGGTTCAATTTCGTACTGCCACCCACTACCTTACCCTGAGGAATAGATACTGATCGATTTTGCAGTTGTGGGTTTGGCGCATAGGTCGTGTTGTAGTCGTACTTCGTGCCAATGGCTCCACCTGCCAGGCCTGGAATGGTGACAAAGTCCTCGTTGTTATCGCTAGAGAAATACCGGTCAATACCGTAGCGCCGGAAGGAGGATTTTGGCCACTTACAAGTCTCCGGCTTCAATGATGAGAACCGTCACGGCTAAAAGCCCAATGTCAATCTCCGCCAGGTCGAGCGGAGCCCGGTCGAAAGGGGAAGTTGTGGCTCACCACTGTCTTCAGTGAGTCTGTTGGCGACAGTTAAGCCCGCCGTACCTGCACCCACAATCACGTAGTCATAACTTTGAGCGAGTAGCCTTTTGTCGGTGTGATGTATGCCTTGAAACGGCGCGGCTTCTGCGACTGCGAGCACTATGGCAGCCGAAAGCAGACTGGATACCACCATCGCGATGGGACAAACCGGGTTGCAGGAAAAGTAAGGAGTGACAAAAGTTGATGAGAACCATAAAATCCTGGAACGTGTGGGACCTGTGGTTGAGGTACGAGGAACATAGATGAAAATATCCTGATCGAGGTCAGGAAGAGCCTGTAGGTAAGGCTACTAGTAGTACTACATAGTAGAAGGAGCTTTGCTTCTTTATTCCAGACAAACCCCTGCATATATCCGATACCGTAATTAGTCAGTTCAAACCTAGATCCAGGTATAACTAGTTCAGACAAAGCAGTATATAGGAGTTTGGATTAGTTCACTAGATAGCGCCTGTGAGTACCTAGGTATATACTCTGAAAAGTTCGCCCGGGCCGGCAGGGATCCTAACCCTTACTCTATAGGGCTTTACGCTGCAGGCATGCGCTGCCGGCAAGAGGTCTCAGGGTCTCCCCTAGTAGCCTGCTAGCTAACATATCAGCTGAATAGAATTAGGTAGTGACTGTTTTTAAGCTGTTATTATAGCTATAAAAACTATAACAGTATCCTTTATATAATAGAGGATCCTTAAAAGCCTAGCATTTAAGATTATTTACTCTTTAAAAAGCTATTAAATAACTTTTTTACCTAGACTAGCTATATCGATAATATCTGGACTTTAATAGTATTAGAAGCTAACATCGAGTAGTATGACACAAAAGCATACGCTTATGCGGAGGCATAAGCTGGTTCCCTATATACCCTATCATAAGTAGCTTATAAAACTCTTATAATTTCAATATTATCTATCTACTTTAGTCTAAGGGCTATTATTTTGCTTTCTTACTATTAACAGCACTATATAATATTAGGTACTAGGCTTTTAAGCATTCTCTATTATATAAAGGAAACTGTTACAGTTTTTATAGCTATATTAACAGCTTAAAAACCAAGAACTACTTATTACTCCCTATACAAAAGAGCTAGAAGGATAAGTAGCTCTATACTAAGAATTGTAGCTTCTACGCCTGCTAGCATTTAACGATTTTAAGCAACCCAACGTATTTAAATCAGATTAATAGACTAAGGAAATATATCGGCAATTTTTTTTTATCTAATGGCTCTACGCTACGCTTGGGGGCAGCTAAGAAATTTAGCGGAGCGGCCGAGCTATTTCATAATATGGCATAAATTTCGGCGCGATTAAAAACCCGGATATGGTTGCAATTAGGCGGCTCGTCTGTACTCTGCATTACACCCGGTAGTAGATCGATATCCCATGAATCATGTTCGCGGCTATCTTGTGTATACCCTGGATTGCAATCCTTGGGCCTCGGCTGGACAGCGCACCTCAGCAGTGCTGGTTGCGAGTGACGCCAAAGGCAGCGAGAGGGTGCAGCCGCGTTACAACCTGATCAACTCTAGAATCTTGACGGTCTATTGTCGAGCCGGCGCGCGCGCTATCTCCTGCCCAAAGATGATGCTGTTACATCGGCCACGGATGTAACCCGCACTTCGTTGGTGTTGCATCTCTTTGGGTAATTCCACCGAGACTCTATTGTCAGGCCATGCTACCCTCTTTCTCGAACATACCCCTATGCCACCGGCTCTAAGGGGTCATAGTTTCCCCTACTTGCGTTTTCTCGTCAGATGGTAAGCGGTTGAAGGTTACAGTTTGACACCCACTAGCAGATTCGCTCCACAACTGGGCGGAGATATGTTGGAGGGGAAGTGTGGGTGTTAGACTGTATGGTGAAATGCCGTCGATATTGCCTTGACGCAAACACATGTCGTGGCATACCGTCAGAGCAGCCTGCAGGTATATTGAAAGTGGAGACCATCCTGCATGCGGCTTGGACCTTCGGACGCAACTACTATAGTCCCTAAACTTGGAATCCCTTTTGGGTTACAATCGGTGGAACGAACCAGCCTTATCCTGGCAGTCGTCCAACTTGCAAGAGCGGGCCACAGCCCGCGTCAGATTCCCTCCGCCGGGGATGGGGACTTGGGAGACTTCATGTAGAGACCAATTCTCTGGCCCGATCCCACGAGATAGCCATTGACAGACCCACCATGCCCGGGTCGTTCCTTCCACTACCATATGTCCCTTAAACTACCCTGGCATAAATACTACCTGGCCACGCGTGCCCCTGCGTCTTAGCGCGTCAAGCATATATCTCAGTGTGTTCGCCAGATTCAATGCCAAGCCGTCTGCGGTCGTCCGAAGATCATCTGCAGATCGATTAGCTCAGGGGACAGGCCTTGGGTGTGATTGACCCGAGCTTGCGATGCTCGTTACTACGGCAGTCCGCAAACTTGTCACCTGATCATCCTCCTCGCCATCAGCTTACTGCACGTAAAGCCATATATGGCACCCGTGACTCCGGTCGCTGTTCGAGTAGACAAGTAACGGTCAATAGCAGATCTTGACCATTCGGCTGAAATTTCCTCCGGGTTATCGCCACTGAATTTTGGAGTTTAGCAGAACCAGTCTGGTACCACAGTCGCATTTGGTTCAGATTTATTGTGGCGTGCTTGGCGTGATGCTGTATCTCGTAGGGTTTTTTGGTAAAGAACCGCAGTCGTTACCTCCCTTAGTCGAGTCTATCCTCAGAGGTTGAAATGCCTATCAGCAACACATGGCTTGAGTATTCCATGCACCATTTGTGTAATGGATAAGGCTGGACAAGGCTGGACAATCACGTCAAGCCGTATCTCCAATTGAAAGTGACTCGCCACACCATTTATTGTCTCTGGAATGGTCTGTAGTATTGCCATGGCTGGGGTTTGGACGAAAAGCCTGCTGTGTGTTGTTTAATGCCCTGTGTTTGTGCTATTGGAAAGGCCCATATGTTCGGGGGTGACAAAATTCGAAGTACTGGGTTAACAAGACTGAAAATCTGGAACTCGTCGTTACTTGTCTATTCAAGCAGCTCAGTGTGAAGAAGCCCTTCATGATCTTTTTTTCAAGTGCTTGTTCAATGCAGACACTGCTATCTTAGTCTGGATATCGGGTAACATGAACAACAGCCTTCTGGTCCTCTCCGTATTGGCTGCGGGCTTTGGGTGGTGGGCAGGAGACTTGAGGTTTCTTTTTTTTTTTTCAACCAGTACTCCTGTTGTGTAAGCGGGATCATACCTAGGTGCCTACTGAGTAGGTCGAGAAGAGCAGCCTTAGAAGTGTGGAAGAGTAAGGGATATATAGTCATTGCAATGCCCTACATCACTTCATTTACCAGGTCGGGTTGCATGGACTCATGATGTCTCAAGTGGGTATATTGAAGGGGCGGATGCCGATGTCCAAAATCACTTCCGATCCGTGGACACACTTCAAAAAGGCCCTTCGTTGCCGGCCTCCGTTAACACCCCAAGAGCACTTTACCGAAAGTCTTTCCAGTTCACCTGATAAAGGGGCGATACAAACAGTGCTCGGAACCCAAGTCACGGCTTTGGTTGTAATCCATGTTGAATGCTGCTATCACTACCATACAAACCTGCCAACCTTCCATCAACTCCTGTCAAATGCAAAAATCTTCCCATTGACACCACCAGCTTCAGCCATCAAGTACTCCGACTTTGTGACAATCACTCGAGACATCGGTCTTCTGATATTAGCAATCAAAACCCACCCATCCATCACTTACCATCGAGACTTCTCGTTGCGATGATGAACAACTTCAACATTATTCTATCTGTCTTGATAGGCATGCTGCTTCCAATCCAAGCTGTGAGCACCTCATTCCCTTACCCAAGACGCAAGCATCTCAGTCTCTCACGAAGCAAGACTGAGACTAACAGAATACGCAAACGCAGGCCCCTGCCTCTGATGCTGTTCAGATCATTCAGGGTCAGAACACCACCTACACTGTGATCGACCTTTTCTTCAACCTGAAGTTCAATGATAGCTTCACTGTTTCCGTCTACGGCACCATTCGGGATGCCTTCCAGCACTTGGCCGAGCTGGACCCTGCTCAAGCTGTTGCCCTTAATACAATCATTAACACTGTCGACGGCACCAGCTTGCCCTTCACCTCCACCATGACTTCTCATGCTGAGGATGATGACTGTTGCACCCAAGGCAACTTCTTTTGCAAAATTTTCCAGGACGCAGACTACTCCCGGATCCAGTATGTCTCTTGAATCACCAACGACTTAGACCTTCCCCAGACATCACTTTGAGCACCCGTAGGCCTTACTAACAAAAAAGGTGAACAGAGACGGCATCTCGTACCTTAGAACAGTGCCTGGTACGCCCAGAAACGGGCCCGTTCCAGGCAACGATGGTCGCTCTAGTTGTGCATGGAACTCGGCCATTTACTGGTGCAATAATGTATGTAATTCTTTCCCTGCCCCTGCCAATTGTACTGATGAAAAGACAAGACACTGACCACGGTTTCATGTAATAGAAACACCACCCCGTACGCCCTTGCCAACTACACTCTCATCGCCAATGGAGCCCAGCAGATCATGAACGAGTGCACATTCGAGCACATCCAGGGTACATGAAACGGTGACTTCAGCGGCCAGCAGTTCTATTCACGTGGCTGGAACGTCATTGTAAAGGGCGAGAATTGCTAGAAAGAACTAGGAAAAAAGACTTCTGAAAGGTGGGACGCATCGGACAATGATGCCTGCTCCCGGTCTGGGGGTGAGATTTCTAGAAATGTCAGCAGTCTGTATCCTTCCCCATGACCTCATGTAGAGAAATAACAGAGGACATCTCTTGAAAGACTGGAATTCTTTATGAGACCTTCTGTGTTACAACATAGTATCCAGCACTAGAGTTGCACTGATACGGTGTGGGTGAACAGTGTTGAGGTGACCATCACCGATGAGCTCTAGGGGATGATCTTGAGAATCGGTAGTATCATCTTGCTTCCTAAGCTTATCCAAGCAGTTGAACTTAAGTAAAACAGAAAAAAAGGCCAACAGAAATTCCAGAGTCAAGTACTCGGGTAGGAGGCTGTAGAATTGAAGTTGACGTTTGGCATCGCATTTCCAACTTATGAAGGATGCCTTACGTAGGTAGGTCTGGCTTGAATTTTTTTTTTTTTTTTTTGGATGTAGGACCTACTAGGACTAGATCTCGCCAACATCAAGCCGGCCTGTCCCCAAAAGCTGGTCAGGATATGGGGCCTGTTCGGACCAAGAGATATTGTGAGGTTTCTTGCTTTGGGGATAAATGGGCACGCCCCTGCAAGATCCTAGGAAAATGACTATAGGAGTTGAATCTAAGGTCGCATCTCTGGCAGCCCCTCTGGTGGACATTGAAGTCATTAATGAAGATGCGGCCAGGCGCGGCCATTACATGGACGCACTGATCGGACATGAGATCACGGGTCAGCTCTATGCCTTTTTCCATTGGAGGGATGCGTGGTAGACATGACCAGAAGAACAACGGGGAGATGTCTTCCGCCGTTCAGCCCAGCAGTATGTTTCCGCATAACCTCCATCTTGGTCTATGTTTGTCTGACGTTGGGAAAGGCCAAGAAAGATGGGGATGGCAACAGGGTCTCGAGGCACACAACCTTGACCCGCCGCCCTGAGCAGGCGGAATAATGGACACCTGCATATGAAGAATACTCTGGAGACAGTATGCCATCTGCTTGGGGACAGGGGGAGCATTCTGATCTGCTCTACTCATCAGCATCATATTGCGGACGGATGTCGAAGTTTGTGTCCGCCTTGGTTTCCTGGAACTCCTCATCATCATAGAAGTTGGCCCTGACTTCCACGCGACCCTTGGCATGACCCAGCAGAAACTTTTGCTGCGACAGAGGCAGATGTAGGCGCTGCTTGTAATTCGGGTGGAACGGACTCTGCAAGGTATTGTCAATGATGTCCTCTTTGCAAGCTTGGACTGCCCGCTATTCAGCGGGTGATACTTACCTGGTACCCAAGACCCAGCATAATTCGATGTTTGTCACTATTGTTGGGCATGCCAGCGTGCCATGTCCTTAAATCCCGGATCATGATATCACCGCGTACTACCGCGGGCTGAATGGGCGGACGGACAGCTCTTTGACCCGACTTCGCCTCCTGGGAGATCCAGGGGATGTATTCGCCGGCTTTGTACATCTTATTCGAGAACGGACCCTCCTCTGGTGCGATCTGCTGGTCCGCGACGGTGGTGTTTACGTGGGATCCAAGCCAGAACTCCGTGGCACCGTTCTCAACTGTAAAGTCGCAGAGGGGGATGTTGGCGATGAAGTAGTAGGGACATTTCGGGTGGTCGAAGGCGGAATCTTTGTGCTCCGTTTGGCGCATCCCGGCCGTGTTTGCTACGGCTGTGTTGGCTGTCAGCCAATTCCAGATTGGGATTTGGCCAAGATATCTGTGAGGAAGTTAGTTCCGCCACGAGGTTACGAGGAAGGGGAAGACCGGGGATCCATCCTACACATTGGCAATTTGCAAGAGGAATGAGTTGAAGTAGACATCTTCGTATAAAAGGACCGGATCGTTTACAGGCGGTCTTTGGAGGATATTGGCTTGTGAAGTGTCAATCCTCGAGAGAGTCGATGGGGACCTCGCCTTGCCTCAGAGAAGCTCACACTTGATGTTGTGATTGAAGAGCTGCCCTGGATCGTTTATCCTCCGTTCCGCTTCATCGCTCATCACCGAGTTCAGCGATTCAATGTGGGCCTTGTCAATGACATCTCTCAGCACGACCAAGCCATCTTGATGCAGTGCTCCGAGCACCCTCTGCAGGTTCCGTGGCGAGTAGACACCCGCGTGCCGCTCCTTGTCGGTGGGCGTAATGACTTGGGGCGCGTCTGGTTCACTGGTCATCCTAGCGGAGAACTGATGTTGAAATAGACAGTTTCAAGCAATTGGTATGGATGTCATAAAAGATATTTGCACTATCATTATGGGAAGTGATAAGAATCTTCGTTGCCGGGGCCCGGCACGGGGATCGAGCGGGGCCCGCGAGAGATATGCGGATGATGATTATTAATGTCGCCAATCAGCTCGCATCGCCTTGCCCGTCCGCAGCCGCGTATTCGAGCTTCCCAAAAACAGTCAGCGAGGTCGAAGTCGATGTTGGCTTCCTGCATTCGTCATGCAAAGGTCACTGGTCTTTTCCCGGTCTTGTGGGGCATTCATTTACAGCCACGACGATGGTGGATGAATTCCCAACAGCCAAACCGTCGACGTCCTTCTCTGCCTTGATCTGCCATCATATCTTACACGAACCATCTTAAGAAAGACCTGGCATCGACGCAGAGGTTATGGGACACCCCAGCTGTAGATTCATCTGTTATAAATCCACAAGTTTATGAACCAGGGCAGTTACTCGCTCTAATGGCGATCGTGGTGTTGTAGATCGTGCCGATTTGCGTGCCTTGACGGCCCCAAAAGCTGTGTCGATAATGATCAGATCTACTATTGCTGTCTCTAGAATCATTCATCCTCAATCTTGTCGGACATGTCGAGTCTATCGAAGTCTGGTGTCGTTGAGGTGCCTGAGGACTTCGTCTGGGTCTGTCTTTCTTCGGGAAACAAACTGTGGCCACGGCAGCAGCCTCGCTCAATGGAACGTAGGAAGTCGCATCACCAGGCAGGCAAATCTTTGGAGAAATCGGATTTGAGGTTATATACAGAGCTGGAGGCGGGCATGGATTTGTATAGCTGGGCATAACTCGCGGCCTGCGACGAGGATGTGCACCTTTGAGATTTCAGTTATGTTTTACAGTCTTAGATGAGCGATCTAGTTCACGAGCTTCCTCCATAGTGTTTCCGTCCGCAGGATACCATCCTGGCTTTACAACCAGAGATGAAGGGTAGGTCGGTGGTAGGCTTTTGAGGTATTCGAGTTCTCGGTGGCTGCGAGGTATTAATCTGATGGCTTACCGTGGTGAATAATACTGAGAAAGTCGAGGAACAGATTGGCGATGGAATAGCGCTCGATTGGAAGTGTCCAGGTGGTATCTACTTCTCATCAAGGTTCTACATAATAAAGTCTGATATTACCTCAGTATCCAATATCAGCTCTCGACTCCTTCGCCTTTTGTCTCAGGCTTAGCCACCAGTTTCCAGGGTTAGCTCAAATTAGAATCCGTCACGATCCCTCGGGTCCCCGTTGCCGCGGACCCACTGTTAGCCTAACGCTGCCTCGAAGAAGCTGGCCATTAACCCAGGTAACGGCATCCCAACATTGTCGTGAACACGCTTCGTGCATTGAGCCCAAACCCCAACCCCGGCTTAATGACATTATCAGCCTGAACATCTCTTCCCACAGGATCCGAGGCCTGATTTCATGGTAGAAACGTATCCTGAAACTCCTGCGTTCTTGAACCCGTATTCGACGGACAAAACTTCCCAGGTCAGTCACCATTGAATCTTTTGGAGCCATCTAGGAAACACTACAGTTGTCAAGTTGGAAACACAACTGAACATGTACACGTAAGTGAGCAACTCCCGTCTCATTGTTGGACCTGGGAGGTAGGTAGTTGTAGTTACTAAGAGGTCCCCACGGAAGGGAAGGGATTCCGGGCCGACGCATAGAATCACATTATGCCCGTGTACGTATGACATCCCAAGATATGGATGTAGATCCTACCTGATCAGAGATCTATTATCCCCATGACGTCTAAGAGTATCATTGGACGCCGGAACCTCGTTCAAATTTGACTTTCCAGACGAGGGTCGGGCCCTTCCGCAGGATTGCCCTGGGTGAACCCGGCTAGCGCGTGTTTCCTGTTCAAAGACTCCAAAAGTTCCCCATTCCAGCATCAAATGATCAGGTTGCACGGGAATGCGGGTACTCAATGGAGTATACAGTGGTGGGGATGAAGAGTTTACACTTGGTGGAAGGCCCAGACCACACTTGGTTTAGCACTTATACGCCAGCATACACGATCGGCTGCCTGCCCATTTTGCATGTTCTTTTTCGGCGTCATGCAGTTTCCCCTCACAAATGCCGATAGATGAATGGCACACGTACGGATTCCCTCTGATGTGTTACAGTCGATGTGGCAGTAGAGGTCCTAACTGTTCCTCGTGTCTCACCGCTCAAATGAACAACGGTGTGAAAGGAAGCAGTTGTTTACAGAAGTCAGGGCGTTTATTTTCAGCCTAAGAACCCGCACTGACTTGGCTCGAATCGGCCCAAGGGGGGGGGGGGAGAGGCAATAGTGAGCACAGAAGGCTTACCTAGACGAGCACGGTCTTTGCGCATCTTGACTCAAGCTGATGCAAGTCCGTGGCGAACTCGACGGGCACGCGCGAATACCCATACGGCTGGATTCCACATGACCAGGGAAGGGGGGATCAGCGGCTAGATCGGAGACGAATCTCCAACCGTGACACTTCACCGGGAAGAATGGTGCTGTCAGATATCGTGTTCACGCATGGTTGGGCTGCAATTTGGATGTTTTGTGGGCCCGTGATACTGCACGATCGTTCGGATGCGTCCGAGGACCAGATGCTCGGATAGCGACACACCATCTAGGGAGCGTCCCTACCAACCAACCTGGGGTTAAGGTTTAGCGACTGACCCAGAAACGAGCCTCCTTTCATGGACCTGTGGGGTCAAAGGATGGACATGCGAGGAGCCAGTCATGGACTTGGGGTTGATCTAGTGCACTTATCTCTGGAGATCTACCGAAGTGCCACAGACTCCGGGACACCCTCCGTTAACGGAGATATAAATGGCCCATCCGGCTTATCATGTGCTGTCACGACGTGATAGTGCATGCAACTAATGCAGTTGACGTCTCCCAAAATATCCAAAGGGAGGGAACGAGACTAAATCATGCACAGAGGACAGTGAAAACAGGAAGGGTCGGGGACAGAGCTGAAAGAAGAGGGTGTTCTGGACCCTTCCGCTGGTCAGTTTGACGTCGCCCGAGAGAGGAGGCTCTCGAATCTCAGCCCCCTATCACGTGCAAGCATTCAACGTGCCCTTTCCCACGAGGCTCGCCCAGAACTGCACAGCGCTAGACTAATAGGAATGCGGGGAGTACTCGACTTGGTGCATTTGACCTGACCACTTCAGTATGCCCAACCGAGGAGGCCACCTGAGGTGCAGCGTTTCAAGACTCCCGAGCCATCGCCGAGGTTGTCCAGATTCAGCATCGCCATGCTTTTGACCCTCGTCTGTCTGTTTCCGCCTCCTCCACACCTTTCTTCACTGGATGATTCTGGCTCCTCGGGACCTCGATTGCCGTCATGGAGCTGATCACTCCAACTCTTGGTGCGTCCGTTCTCGGTGATATTAGCTCTCCCCACATACCGTATACTGGCTCTCACTGAACAGGATGAGGACAGTGCTTATCATCTCGAAACCAACCATCGCCTCCCAAGAGATTAAGCCTCTATCAGCACAATCCAGGGCCCCCGCGCATGTTGACGACACGGATGTCTCTAGCAGGCCCAACGCCAGTTACCCACACCTTCCCTACCTATGTGAAAGGGTGACGTTTTAGGTCAGCTTGCGAACCTTGTTCTGCTTCTAAAACCGCAGTCTTTCGGTTTTGATTAGGGCCCTAGTTTTGATATCACTCTTTTCCAAGGAATTCAAGTTCTTGAATCGTTGCCCATGATATCACTAACCGTCACTGATACGTCCCCAGCGAGGTGCCTGTTACTGACTCCTAAGCCGAGATAATCAAGCGCTGACTACCGAGATAGACGTGATTTTTCTGTGTGTATTTGCGTGTGAGGCCAAAGCTTTGGGGGTTGGGTCACGCCCCTCACACTGGGTCACCCCGCGGCATTGACCGAAGGAAGTGGACGATTTTCAGAAGTTGATGCTCACGGACACACGCTACCCCTGTCAGATTGATGGCTATCTCCAAGTCATACGCGGGCGTGGGCTGCCGTGTTCAGGGCGACTGGGTCCCGGGCAGACTCTGGTCCCGGATCGCGATGGCAATGACTTGCCGTTATCGATGCGCCATCCAATGGAGTCCTGCCTCCTACCATGTTGGCCGGTCGGATACATGCGCGATAGGTACTGATGCTCCATGCTGCTCCCATGGCACTGTATACGATATACCTAAGATAAGGACATGTTGGGTATAAAGAGACGATGGCTTCGCATCCAAGACAACTTCTCTCTACCCTTCAGAGTCACCACGTGCTAGATCTTGTTCATCAGATTCTCACAATTTTCGGCTGCAATTCTTTTTCCGCAGTTAGACCTGCTTCTCTTGTCATTTAATATCACTTGACTTGCTATCATTACCATCATGGCAGCCGCGGAAGTAATCGCCCCTCACTTCGGCCGCAAGTCCAGTATGGGCTGGAAGGCAAAGCCGCTCATTGTGGAACCCATGCTGCTGCAGCCGCAAGTTTTACCCAAGGAGAACTTCGATCCCAACAAGCACCTGAAGTTCACACCTCCGTCGAAGGTGCACTCGATGGAAGAGCTTGGATTCGCTGATCGACATGGTGTATCTCCTGTCGCAGTGTCCGAGCCGTTCTCCCTCTTCACTCAGGAGGCGGTGATGAGGTTCCGAGAGGAGGTCTTGAGCAAGGAGGTGATGGATAACTACAGCGTTTCCAGCAATCTATCGCATTGCCAGCTCAGAGGCTTCGCAAACAAGCATGTCTCCCAATCAGTCTTGAAGCATCCACGAAAGCTAACCAGAGTCACAGACATGCACCCTTCGTCTACGACACGTGGAAGAATCCTGAAGTGCTGCGAATCATCTCGAACATCGCGGGTATCGACCTGGTTCCTGCCATGGATCTTGAGATAGCTCACATCAACCTCTCCATACAGTCCCAGGAGAGTGTGGATGAGGAGCTCCGCGCATACCACGAAAAAGAGAACGATGATGACAAGAACGCCCTTGTCGGATGGCACACCGACAGTTATCCCTTCGTCTGTGTCACCATGTTGTCCGACTGCTCGCAGATGATCGGCGGCGAAACTGCTCTCCGGACGGGCACTGGCGAGATCATGAAAGTCCGCGGCCCCCAGATGGTATGATTTTTACAACCATCAAACCACATCATCAACAAATGAACTCAACAAACACATCTCGATATTGTATTATCTCATGCGTGAGGAACGACGATATGCTGACGGCAAGCTTCTTTCTCTTCGTTTTAACAGGGCTGCGCCGTTGTTCTTCAAGGTCGATACATTGAGCACGAAGCCCTGCAAGCCCTCGGCGGCACCGAGCGTATCACCAGTAAGCATTCTATGACCGCACTTTCATCGCTCGATTGGAGTAGACATTACTAACGATCCTATCTCAGTGGTCACATCGTTCCGCCCCAAGAACCCGCTCATCCGTGACGACACCGTCCTGACGACCGTGCGGCCCATCTCGGACCTCTCGGAGCTCTACTCCCAGTTCAGCGAGTACCGCCTCGAGATCTTGGAGGAGCGTATCCGCGCCGAGCTCAAGGAGATTCGCGAGTCGCGCGCCGCCGGACGAGGAGTTTCGACACGTAAGCTCAAGGCGTTCCTGGAGGAGCAGCAGCGATTCCTTGAGCACATGAACCGCGAGATGGTGGACGAGGATAAGGTCGTCGCGGGAGAAATCGACGATAGCCATCTGTTCACGAAGAAGTAGGCTGTGCGACTGGCAAAAAAAAACCCGCGGCTTGGGGATGTCTGCGGTGACAATCGATTGTGGAGGTCGCTACCGGTGGGCGAGACTGGCGTAGGAGCATAAAAAAGGCTGGTATTTAACGATTTTTATGAGCAGCCTTTTGTTTTTGAAATTCTTTGCTTTTGTTACATGAGATTGAGAGCATTTGATTCGAGCGTGCGTTTGATTTTTCATGACACTGTCGGGAATAGTTCGATCAGTAGTATCGTTTTATGTATGCTAGAAAGTGCGACTTCACTGACTTACATTTTGGTTTTATTGTGTTCACGATTGGGTTTATATTGAGGAATCATTCGCCTATTTAGATTAAGCAGTCCATTGAGAAAGAGAAATCTTCTCCCGGTTATATTTCTTACACTAGGGACCTGTGCAATGGCCGATCGCTTCAGACCCGGTCTTTCCCTTGCGTGAGACAGTCTTCGCAAGGTCATTGCTACCTCATACTCCCCAGGAATTTCGGTCTGTTCTGCTGCATGGAGCATTTGCGTGTTTCAAAGCTGGTAAGCTTGCGAAGGCAAACTCCGTTCCTGGTGCGGTGCGCTCATTATATTTCCGCTTGTACCATGATCATGGTCCACCTCAATTGATTAAATATATATAGAGAGAGAGAGAGAGAGAAGCTTTTAAGCATCCTCTATTTATGAAGAAAACCAATACAGATTTTATAACTATATTAACAGCGTAGAATCTTTTTAAAAGTAACCAAAAACCGCTCCACATAGACAGGAGAAATTAAAGGAACCGAGATTCAGATCTTACTTGAGTAGAAGGAGGACGAATGTCACCTCCGCTCTGTTCCGCCTCTCGCTCCCTCGCAGACTCCTTGTCCTCCATCATGTCTAGAGCCTTCCAGTCCAGATACACTGTTTCATGGACCAGAACTAAACCACCATCATCTGCGCCAGTCTCTGCGTCAGGGGCATCCGCATTTTCGAATTCAGGTACGCGATCCACAGTGAAAACCTCGTTGTTCCTCCGCTCGCGTCTCTTCGCATATGCCAGGAACCCCAGAAACCATAACAGGCTCACTGCCAAAACAATCCAGGCGATTGTAGGCACTCGCCACCAGCCTTGAGTGTCAGTGTTTTCCTGGTCATCAGATGCCTTTTTGTAAACCCATGAGGCCACGACCGGCCACAGGTTGCCGAGCAGATATATCACAGCACATGTGACGCTGAGTAGCGGTCTGAATCTTGTGCCCGTCATGACGGACCATTTTAATTTCGTGCCGTCTTTCGTTGCAGGTGGACCCAAGAAGCGTAGGATGAGGATTCCCAATGAGAGCAAGATGCCATTGAATGCGTTGATGACATACGCATACAGTTTCGTCAGAAGAGCATAAGCGTCATCGCCAGTCATGCCGGCTGTTGCAAACAGCAGAATGATGCAAGATCCAATATGGAGCAGGAACGCACCGACGGGCGTCTTTTCCGAGTGCTGTTCGGGCGACAGGAAGCCATCACGAAGGGCGGAAGTGAACTTCTGCTTGTCGTCGCGAAGCCACTTCAGGAAGCGGCCCACGCTGAAGTCGCGATTGTCCGCAAAGAACTTGCTGTAGGGCAGAATCCCAGACTTGGCAATCTCCTGCTTAACTCTGGCTGCGGTGTATGTCATCACGATGATGTTGCCTAGGGACGATATCGCTACGAAGGTTGCGAACATCCTGTAGCCTTTGCTGTTGGTATCTTCTGAGTCGAGGTTGCAACCAGTATATGAAGCTCCGCTGTATGAAAAAAGGAAGAACTGTTCGGCCACAGACGTCTTTGCGATAGAACTATTCTTGTTCGCCGCACACTTAGGTGTGAAAGGTACAACGAGCACCTGGAAAATTGCAGTCAGCAAGCGGTTTGGTAGCCTATGGAACAAGGAAAACGAGCTTGACCGACATAACATATGTTCACGGCCATGTACAACAAGCATGCTGTGAGGACGGCAAAAGTTGTTGCTCTGGGGAATGTCTTTCTCGGGCGTCGGATCTCTCCCAAGACATAGTTTGGCTGTTCAATCCCTGAGTATGCAAATACTACAAATCCCGGGTCAGTTTCGGTCACGCAGTCCGCTGTCATGAACATCAGCCTGGGGGACAGAACGGCGGCTCACTGATGGAGAGAAAGGCCGAGGCGTAGCCATTGGCGTCTCCCGGTTTATTGAATACGTCATTTCCGACCATGTCGTCCGAGTGGTTGTTTTTAGGATTTTTGGTAACGATGATTGTCGTGACGATGATCAACAGAAGCACAGCAACTTTAAAAATCGCCAGTACGTTGTTGAGAAGTATGCCACCTCTCCGTGAAAACGCATGAATGAAGCATGCAACAATTGCGATACCTAACGCCAATCCACGGACATTGCCAACGTCGAGCTCATGCTCCCCGTATCCGGCGGCACGGAGAACATAGAGGGCGAAAGTGATGCAGTTTCCAGCCATGTTGCCGAGGATAATGAAAGAAATCCCAAATAGAGGTGTCACCAGCAGGACTGTCTGTCCGCGGTACCCAACCCAACGGTAAACATACTGGAGCTGGTTGGTCCCTAGACATTAGAACAGTGTCTGAACCACGACTGACATAGAACATACTCACATAGTGCAAATCTCCACCACTTCTTGCAACACTCTGCTCACGACCACGATGAAAAACTCGAGGTACGTTGAGTCCGTACTCCAGGTAAACATGCATACCCGCCAAAGCGTAAATTGCACCAACACCCCAGAACACCAGGGATGCGCCGATGCTCTTGGTCCCAAGTAAGACGCTTCGAGGTGACATGAATATTCCAGATCCTATCATTCGGTTAAGAACTAGGCAAGCAACATCGACGTAGCCGAGGCGGAAGCCTTCAGCTGGGGCGTCAAAAACGATTTCGTCGCCAGGAAGCGCCTCGCGCAGTCTTTGCCGATCTGAGTCGATACTACTGTTTTCATCCTGGGCTGGGAATGTCTGGGGCTCTGTCGGTATGCTGATGATGGTCTGGGCAGCTGTGCGAACTGTCTGATCCACAGGCGGTGATTCGTATCCAAACAATCCGCGGCTGTCCATATCACTTGCTGACATTTTACCACGTTGTTGAGAAAGCCCTGGAAATGGGGTTGAAAGGAGGCGATTTTGTATCTTTGCTCACTGGGGATTAAGCATTTGGACGAGGAGACGCTCCGGACAAAATAGGACCCCGAACAGGCTGTCGTCTGAAGGCATATTTGGAGGCTCTTCAGCTTATCCTCCTCCTGCCTAATGTAAGGGCGGAGCTGGGCGATGTGGCTCATCCTAGATTCAGATACAGCTTGTACGACCGTAAGCACAAGACATTGAAGAGGGCTATGTCTTTGATTCAAACCGGAATGGTCGCCAAGAACCTCATTGCAGGTGTAGCGCGAAAAATGGAGCCCGAAGCAGCAAATTTGGCTGGTGTGCCATGAACCCCCAGCCCCAGACATACAGCGCCTGTCCGCATACGCGCTGGCTCGGCGTCCTCATGACTCTATACCAAGGAGTAGGGGGTTGTAATTAGTAGATGCCAACGGGACGCCGCTTATCAAGCGCGACAGGGCCGGAATCCTGGGCACGGCTGGAATCCTGAACAAGGCAGATTCCGATAGGAAACTTACATCCGATTCGTTTGTCTATGAAGGCGCAGAGGGCTGGATCACGAGCAAGCTGCGCCCCGATCGCCTGCAGTTCGCATGCTGACGGTCACTGTCTCCTGGATCACGCGCACGTGGTTGGCGCCCCCCCCTCCCCCAAGACACTTCTTTGCCCAGGTGAGCCCCAGAAAGCCTCACTGTTCCTCGACTCTGCCTTCGAACCAGGCTCACTGTCCCCACAATAACCTATCCCCTTGGCATTCCAACTTCAACAATTGGATGATTCACGATCGAAATATATCGAGTCTGTTGTTCAGCTTTTTGTCCCCCGTGAGCAACTTTCGAGCCGGCCATACCCGTATCACATTCAGTGTCACGAAGCGCAGCGTCCCTCCTTGCTGCACAGATACAGACATAAACCTTCTGGTTGCTGGAGTCGAGCCCTGGGGGCCCCCCGGCCCACCTCATGGCTGGCCTTCCCATACAGATTGGTGATATGATTGCTTTGGCGACGTTGGCAAAGACTGTCATCGAATACGGATGGGGACAGGATTCAAACGCTGGTAGGTTCAGACTTTTCTTTCTTATTTCAAAAAACATACCGGACCCCTTATTCAAAGCCAAGGTTACACACTATGAGAGGCCAGTCTGTTGCGACCGGGACATCGGCCTCAAGAGCTATCTGCGACTTTTGACGGAAATTTCGGTTTCGAATCTGAACCTATGTCATGATTCCTCTAGAGCGTGGCGTCGCTGTAGTCCATCGAACTTGACTGACGGGTGACTCGCCGCAAAGCCAAGCAGCACGACGCATTTTACCGAGATGTTGAGGATCTTTCCCGTAGCCTCCTTGCTCTCGATGACATCGTCAAAGATGCGGACCGGGAGCTAAAGCAACAACTCCAAACCCACGCCTACAACGCGAGACTACGATTCGACTGGCGTTCTTTGAGTCAAATCATCGGGGACTGCAAGACGACACTCAATGATTGCAAGAATTTGCTGTCTCGCAACAAGAAATATGCCACTTCAAGTGGGCCGGTGCAGAACATCGAGTGGAATCTATTCGTGCAAAGCGACGTCAGCGCCCTTCGTAGGAGGATACGACAGCATGTGGAAAAGATAGCCCTGGCAAAAGATGTCCTGAAACTGTGGGTGCCGGCCATGTTTTCGTCATAAGATCGAATGCTAACTCTTTGTAGTGATCTGCTCAGTCGAATCCGGGAGGATATCCGTCGAATGCATTGGGATCTGGCAGACCGCATCCAAGATGTCCATGATGACGTTCGCATACTCCAACAATACGTGGGTATGATTCCCGGTGTCACAGCATCGGAGCGCATCAGGGAGCCTATTCAGCAGGGCCTTGCACTCACGGAATCATCTCCAGGCATCACCATACCAGCAGCTGTTGAGCAATCGCTCGAGTCTGCATATTCGGCTGTTGATGCGCCTTCAGAATCTCCATCTCTTAGTGATCTATCGGACGCATTCCTCTTCAGCTTTTACGAGAGCACCTACAGATTCCAACCTGGACTGGATTTACGCAGGGAGCCTCCCAATGACCAGTACATCAACCTTCTGAAGTGCATGTGGTTGATGAGGAAGATACGATCATCAGAGGAATTGGCTAATGCCGTGCCTGACTCTCACTGGCCTTCCTACATTGATGAGTTGGACAAACAACTGTCCAGACAATGCGCGCGATTCTCAGGGCAGACTTGGGAAGGACTTGAACGACCTCGGCATTTGGAAATCACCGAGAACAACACCAAGATTTGGCCTCAGGAGACAACAAATAGCAAAGGACTTATACAAGTGGCGAAAGAAGAAATGCTGGAAGAGATATTGAGAACGCAAGTCACCAACGGCTCTGAAAACAGCATGCTTGGTCTCTCTGTGTTCCGACGCATTCGGCAGGAAGACGATCATCCTCGAGCTGCCGATGAATTCAGGATTTGTTTCTCCCTTGGCGCGAATGGAGTACCGAGCCTATCTGGGGATCTCAAGGCCCTGGATTTCAGCCTGAACATGGCGATACTAAAGCCCACCTATGCTATCGACCCGCTCCCACCATTCGGGAGGAGTT
Source organism: Juglanconis oblonga (assembly GCA_003012965.1). NCBI lineage: Eukaryota > Fungi > Ascomycota > Sordariomycetes > Diaporthales > Juglanconidaceae > Juglanconis > Juglanconis oblonga. The sequence goes on along the minus strand of MUZH01004206.1, from coordinate 11,816 downwards.
TAATCATCGAAACAGGCCCTACCACCATATCACGAAATAGCACGAGGCTGGACTTCCGAAATTCCAAAGACATGATGAAGTTTCAACATGCTCTTACAGGCTACAAGGTCTTTGCAAACAAGACCTTCTATGCCTCTGTCAAGTTCATCTACAAGAGTGGCCCGAAAGGAAACAGCATTTCTAGCCATGACGCATGCCTGCAGCTGTGGATTCCACGCAGAAAAGAGGCGATCGGACCAGATCATAACACTTCCAGTGGGCCTTCGTCTCCAAGTGATAGCGCAGTTAGCATGACTTTCGGTCGACCTCTCTCCATCTCGAGCAGTACACAGTCATACGCGCCAAGCAGAGCCGATACTATCCGGAGCGTCACAAGTGTTGGCAGCACGCAGACTGTGGTTGTCCCGGTGGGCGGAAACGTCCCAGGTATCCTTCACGTCAGACCTGACAAGCCCCTCCTCGTTCTTTTCACGCGTCATCCCACCACGGGGGACCGATTAATGGTTACAGTGGATGTAGCTGGTATAGATATAAACCCGAAGCGTTGCGATTGTGATCGAAACGATATCAGGAGTAAGCAGTGTCCGAATGTTGCTATTGAAAGAGACGCAGGCAAGCAAGGGGAACCATTGCTGGGGGTGAGACGATTCGAAGCAGTCGATAATGGCCAGCAAGATTGGGATGTAAGTCGGCTGGCATTTGAGCAGCGCGGAGAGCCTGACGAGGGGAGAAAGCCGTGGACGGATCTGACACGCTTGACGATCAAGTTCCACAGCGCTGATGATAGGAGGGTCTTCTCGGGAGAGAGATGCGCGTGCAAGAACAGGGGCAAGAAGGAGACTCGGACCGAGTTGCTGAGCTGTGTCAATCAAGGCCACCGTGGCCTTTTGGGGGAAGTAAAGACGCACTACCGTCTGAACATTTCAGACTATGATGAATGGCGGAGACATAGGCAGCATGTGGTCAAGGCGAGTAACTTAGATGAATATATGGGTGGAACTTGATAAGTTTAGGTAGTCTGATTCTCTGTCAGCATAACTTCTCATTTAAGCAATGACGCGAAGTTATTCAGGATTTCCTCGCAGCCTCAGAGTCGTCCGGTGCCTCCACCCCGGAGCCTCCTTCAAATTCAAGAACGAATCCCGCCTGCTCTGGGAACATTTAAAAATCGACGTCCTCGCCGGTCAGGTTCTATCACCATCCCGGATTCACACATCTGTTCAGCATCGTCGCAGTCTCCATTTGCGATGACGGGCCATTTGCCGAGGTCCTTGAGCGATGGGGTTCAATATTCGCCCAAAAACTTCTCTAGACAAATCCAGAGAGGTAAATTTCTGAAAATCGCGCTTATAATACTGCGGCCGATTGTAGTCTCTAGCCAGTGTTTCCATAATCCAGCACAATCAAGTCGCCTGTCAAGCAAATGCAGCAACTCAGGGAGCTAAACAGGGTGGCTACTCCCTCTTTTCAAATACTTAGCCCACGTGAAAAGTTTATTTTAAAATTTTCTTTAAACCACCAAGTATTGAAGTATACGGCATAGCTCAAGAGGGTGTAAACGGCAATATTTTACTTCTTCGCCCGCCGTTCTCATCCCCGCCCCATAGTTCAGATACCCACCCGCGAGAGAAATTCTAACTTGATTCATTTCTTTACGCGGCAATTATTGCATGATGAATTTTGTAAGGTACTCCACATATCTGGGCTCGGATGCGTATGGCTTTCGTCATGCCATACTTCGTTTCAGATCCTGACTATTCTCCACGATTTAGTAATAATAAGATAGTCATTTAGGCACCATTGTGTATTTTCGAGGCCGACGGCTTCCACAAGATCGAGCGAAATGTAGTTTTACGTAGTAATATAATCTCCTGTGTAAGCTTACGAGCTTCTATGTCGCTAGCGCAAATTGCCCTATAGGTATCTGCTTATAAGATACTAGGAATCTTGGGTGCTACGCTTCCGAGAATTGTCCATTGTATGAAGGAAACTGTTACAGTTTTTATAGCTATATTAACAGCTTAAAAATCAACAACCACTTATTATGAAACGGATTACCAGGCCCCTTAAAATTATCCGTTTTAGGCCCTAGGTTATTAATAAACCTATATTCCGCGATCCTGGCTAGAGTGAGAGAAAGACAGAGAGAGCGAGTTGTATAATATTGATCCTCGAGGTTGAATCTTTTTGACCTTCTAGTAATTTCTTGGAGCTACTATATCACCTCTTTTCGCATCGCATACTGTATTTCTTCTTCTTGCGGTCCGTATGCAGACTTTCCAAGTCGAATCGATATCAAGCCGGGAGCATTGTGTGATCCGTTGTTTGCCCTAGCAATTCCATTCACTATGGAAACGTGGGCCGCTCTGCTGGTAAGTGAATGCGTTCGTCGCTGCTACGGTTGATTGCCGTTCCAGTTTCAACCATTATTCAACTTCATCTAGCTCCGTCAGCGTGTCTTGTTTTCCTCCTCATTCAACTACTAAATCTCGATCTTCATAAATAATTGGGCAATAGCTCTTAACAGTTATCAACAGCGAAGGCGGCCATCGAAATATTCGGTAAGTCGAGTATCCTTTGCAACACCAAAGCGCTTCCACAATTCCCACTCCTAAGTACACCAAAGTCATATTCCCCAAGAAACGGCCCCTTGAGCCTGTGGGTCTTCTTTAGCCGCATTTATATGGTTTTCTTGCGCTAATCAGCCTTGTGACAGGATACATGGATACAGCTTATGCACTGCATAAGCAATTGCTTTTATGCTACATTTATAAGCCCGGTAGCTTAGTTAGGTAGACTAACGCCTCCAAGAACGTCGCTAAGCAAATTTGGCACTACCTACTTATATCTTATCCGGGACCTACTTTAGCAGACTAGAAATACCCGAGATATGAAGGTCGTGCATTCGACGGCATTCTATATACTGTGCATAAGCTATATCCCTATATCGTTATACACCCCCCAGTTTATACGGATTTCCGTATAAATTGAAAAATCAAAGTACTCCTCCAGGCCTCTCTGCTACTTATATCTTACGTCAGTTGTCCTGGAGTCGCAACGATGTCGCGTCACACCCCCTCTGAGCCTCCCGACCTAGAGCAGGCTACTTAGCCTGCTGATAAAAACAGCCAAGCTCAACCCCAGCAGTCTTGCCCTGCCACTCGAGATCAGCAAGCCCAATTCCAGCAGACCAGACCTCTTGAACAATCTGGTCACGCCCTCTACCCTCACGTCCAGGCGGCGTCCAGCTTTGAGTAATTGATCCAGTCACCGCAGACTTCTCCCCACTCCTACTCTGCTACTCAACAGGCCTACACCTAGCAGCGTGGTAGCCAGCCCGTCGAAGGCCAGCTCCGAGCTCTTTCTGGTGAAAGCGTCCGTACTGAACAGATTGCTTGTTATCACCGCACTCCCGGCCCCCAGTCGCACCAGACGTTAGCCAAAAACGATCAGTACACCTGGCGGCAACACTACAACGAAAGTTTGCTCCTCAAACCGTCGCCGGTCAAGCCGCTGTTGGGGGATCAGTCACTCCTATTCACAACGCTCACCAGTACGCCGCTACCCGTACTCAGGCCTTCGATAGACAACAGTTCTCTTCTCCGTCTGTTATTCGTCAGTCTGTGGACCCCCAAGCTGTATCTCACCAGCACACCGCACCTCAATATTCCCCTCAGTACACAGCTGCTCAAACCGATGGTTCCCAGCTTGGCGCAGCTCGTTCTCCTCCTCCTCAGGCTCGTACCATGCCTCAGCAAATGCGGGGGAACAGGTGCAGAAAACCACTCCGCCCTGAAGTAAGTACTGGGACCGCCAGTCAAGAGCAGGCCTCGAGGTAAGATATCCTTCCCTTCGAGCTGCAAAATCCTATTTTAACCAACCACCAGGTGCACTTTTTCAGGCGCTATCCTTCATTCTCGTCTTTATTTTGGGACCCTTGCTACCTCCTGTTAAGGTGAACCTCCACCCGACGTCCGCGGTGGCTTTTGCCCCCTCAGCGAACAACAATTTCATCAAAATACTCGCGTATCAGACTACCTTAGTAGTTCAATTAGGGGGCTAGTTTAGCCCTGTCCCCTCACTGATTTACTTGAGGTTGGGTGCTTAGCGCTCATTCAAAGTTCTCTCATCCCACAAGATGCTCCTGAGGTCCTCTTCATTACCAAGGTGTAATAGGTAGGATATAGGGATTCAGCTTGTGCACCGCACAAGCAGCTGCTTTTGCGCGATATAAGGTCTATAGATTCGAACGTCAAATGCACTTGCTCTGGTAATACCATTTCGGAGAGATTCGCTAAGAAACCTCCTCGACGTCTAAAATTAGAGCTGTCACCTGACTTGCTGACTCTCCAGGCCTCAAATGACCCTGAATTACCTAGCCTAGTCGTTGCGACTTAGGTAGGTAGACTACCCTTGAACTAAAATTGTCCCTACCCAAGTTCCGCAGACTATGAGCTGTCATATTGCCTCAAACGAATCCTGTGGAACCTTGATGGCTTTCCAGCATACCTGTAGGTAGAACACGATGAGGAACACGTTATACGCTAACGGATCAACAGCCAGACACCCGCCTTGTTATTGTATTTACCCGGAGCGCTCCCCAGTCGCAGTCAATAGACTACGGCTTATGCCGTCCGGCTGTTATGCAACATGAACCCTTCAATCATGGGACCTAGTCCCGCCAAGCTCTGATACTACTGGTCTCTCACCGACATCCGGGGTTATAAGGCAGAGTATGTACTTGACCTCATATAGGGCAGCGCCTCTCACTCGCTGGCTATATTGTTCCCCCGTACCCCGCAAATTGGCAGGCAGTGATCTCCACTGTTACCCTTGATAGGACGCACTTGTTGGTCCCTGGATCACGGAAGTACCTCCTTCGTGGAGTTTTGCCTCCGCTATATACCTAAGCCGGGCGATCCTACATATGGGGAAAGGAGGACTTCAGTAGATCATATATGAGACCAATACGTTCCAACGTCGCACGTTTCTGACCTCGAGTGAAGGATGTGTCCTCCCTCATCACCACGGCCGTGCAAAAGACGACTCTCACCCCGCCGAGAACCCCTCCCCGATCGTCTCTGTGAGCCCCTAGCTGACTGAACAAACCCAGACGCCAACGCCTTGAACATGGCCATCGGCGCCACCACCGCAGAAGTCGGTAAATCCGACCCCATCATCTCGCGTCTCGCGAGCGAAGACCGCGTAGGGTGGTGGAGGAAGCCGAACCTGCGATATCTCTATTTTATGTTGTTTCCCACGTGCATGGGGATCGAGTTGACGTCCGGGTTTGACTCGCAGATGATCAACGCGCTGCAGATCGTGCCCTCGTGGAATACCTGTGAGATTGCCTTGCATTACCATGCCTCCCATATCCTGCCCGGACTGGCAGGGAGGAGCAAGAGGGGAAGGAGGGGGTGTGAGACCAAGAGTTGGTTGCTGACAGAGGCGTGGGGCAGACTTCGAAAACCCGCAGGGCTCACTCAAGGGCATCATCGCCGCGGCCTACTCGCTGGGCGCCATCCTGTCCCTGCCCTTCATCCCGATGGTCAACGACAAGTTCGGCCGGCGATGGTCCATCTTCGGCGGCTCGCTCATCATGGTCGTCGGAGCGCTGATTCAGGGGTTCTCACAGCACGGTACCTAGCCCTCTTTTTTTTTTTTTTTTTTTTTTTTTTTTTTTTTTTTTTTGTTTTTTTTTTTTTTTTTTTTTTTTTTTTTTTTTTTTGATGGTCTTGATTATTCTCTGTGCGCAAGAGAGCTGACGCCCCACCTACTCACCAATCCAGTGGCCATGTACATTGTCGCGCGGATGATCTTAGGCTTCGGCATCCCGACGTGCATCGTCTCCGGGTCCTCGCTCATTGGCGAGCTCGCCTACCCCAAGGAACGACCCGTGCTGACCTCGTTGTTCAACGTGTCGTACTTCATCGGGCAGATCATCGCCGCGGCCATCTGCTTCGGCACGAATAACATCCCGAGCGACTGGGCGTGGAGGATCCCGAGTCTTCTGCAGCTGTGTCCGAGTCTGCTGCAGATGAGCTTCGTTTTGTGAGTCTCCTTGAGCCTCGCCCCATGATGAAGTGTTCTTTTTGGGAAAACGGGGAGGAGGAGGAGGGGGGGGGGAGTAGAACCCAATGAAGAAGAACAGAGAAAACAAAGTGAAGAAAGGCAATTTTTTTTAATTTTGTTTTATAAAAAAAAATAGGGGGGAAACCCCCTCCTCAGCATGAACCGGAATCAAAGCGACAGAGATAAACAGAGGAGACCACAAACAGGGCTGACTGGCACAGATTCCTCCCCGAATCCCCCCGCTGGCTCATCTCCCAGGACCGCCTCGAAGAAGCCCACGAGATCCTCACGACCTACCATGCCGAGTCGGACCCGGCCAGCGAGTTCGTGCAGGCGGAGCTCGCGCAGATCCACACTACGCTTCAGCTCGAGCGCGGCACCACCACCACCACCACCAACAACAAGAAGATCATCCCCTCCTTCTCATGGCCGCCCTCCCTCCTCGCCACCGCAGGCCTCCGCCGCCGCCTCCTCCTCACCGTGATGCTGGGGCTCTTCACGCAGTGGAGCGGCAACACGCTCATCAGCTACTACCTGGGGGACCTGCTGGCGATGGCGGGGCTGACGGACAGCAACGAGGTGCAGCGCATCAACGTGAGCATCGCGTGCTGGGGCATGGTGTGCGCGCTGGCCGTCGCCCTGGTCGTGGGCCGCGTGCGCCGCCGCGTCCTGTACCTGACCTGCACCGGCTCGCTGCTGCTGTGCTACGTCGCCTGGACCGTGAGCATGAAGTTTGCCCAGACCGCGCAGGAGGCCGGTACCCCGGACGCGCGCGCCAACGTCGCCGTCTTGTTCTTCATTTATGCGTATTCCCCGTGTTATAACATTGGGTATAATGCTCTGACGTACAGTCAGTTTTAGCCGTCTCTTCATTCCCCCCCTCTCCCCTTCCCCTTTTCAACCCCTTTCCCAAAGTCTTTTATTTCCGGTTTTTAGTTCTGGTTCTTTGTCCTTCTCCCGTTAGCCGATCGTGAACTGACACTGTCTTTGTGTGTGTGTGTGCACAGCATATATGGTAGAACTGTGGCCGTACACAGAGCGCTCCAAGGGTATCTCCATCTTCCAGCTCTTTGGCCGGCTGGCCGGGTTCTTCACGACCTTCGTGAACCCGATCGGCCTCGACAATGTCGGATGGAGGTACCTCATCTCGTACTGCTGCTGGCTGGCGTTCGAGGTGGTGTTTGTGTACTTCATGTTCCCCGAGACATTTGGGCGCACGCTGGAGGAGCTTGCGTTTAGTAAGACACACAACCCACCCTTCCCTCACATTTCCCCTCCCTTGTTTCATGTGTATAGGCATGGAAGTGGAGCTAAACTCGATGAGCTTGACTAACACGAGGCCCAGTCTTCGAGGACAAGAAGCTCGCCGACGAGGCTGTCAAGGCAGCGGAGAAGGCCCTGGCGCATCATGAGGACGGGGCCGGCGGGAAGGCCACAACGACACAGACGGAACTGAAGGCGTGATCACCATAAATATCTTAGAGGAGTTTCGTATATGGAAAGTCTGTTCTTTTCCACTTCTGCATTAGCGTGGTCGCTGGATGGGTTGTTCGAAGCCGAGGAACCAATTTAGCTCTACTTCTAGTTGTAAGCATGCCGCTTGCATTCTGCCGCTACAATCTAAGACCGGGAGGTCTAAGACTGGGAGGTATCGCTATCCAGAACACCAAAGTTTTAAAACGAGAACAAAGCGTTGTTCTTCCTTCCAAAGGGATACACCACCAACGCCGATAGGAAAATCCCCACCGCGAGCCCCACCGCCACCGTGATCATCTGTGCGCCCACGCTGAAGCTCTGATAGATATTCTTCTCGTACACCGACTCGGCACTCGTCGTGGAATTATTGAAGAGCGGCGTGGTCAGACCGGTAATTAGACCGCCCTGCGCTGCTAGGCCGGAGGGCACCAGCACCATGATCCCCGCCACCACAGCGGCAAACGCAAATGCCCGCTGGCTACGTGCCCACAGGTGGCCCAGGATCCCCAGCGTCAGAGCCGATGCCGTGTCGGCCACTTGTGCGGTGGCGTGCTGTGAGACGAAGTAGTTGACCGTGTACGCCGCGGAGCCAATGATCACCTGGACGGGGATCTGTCTCGGGCGCGCGCGGATGAGGACAGCCTGTACGACGAGATAGCTTGGCACTAGCAGGATTTTCCATCTGGGATCGACAGTTCGCGGGCAGGTGGCCGTGTTCGGAGCGGAGGGGTAGATGGCACCCCAGACCTGCGATCCAACGGCCATGCCGTAGCCGAGCAGGAGGGAGTAAAAGACGGCGTAGAACAGGCGCGTGGACCCGGCCGTGATGGATTTCGATTGCAGCTCGAGACTGCCGCACAGAACGATGTAGCCCGGTAGAATGGTGGTGATGGACGACTCGGCGATGGCGCCGAAGCAGAAGTACTTCTGGGCGCCGCCGATGGAAGCGAAGGCGCGGGCGCCGAAGGAGGTGATGAGTGCGGCGGTCACCTCGAGAACGTTGGAGTACAGGGGATTTCGGGCGGCCACGATGGTCTGCAGGGTGCCGACGATGCAGCCGAGGAAGAAGGCGATAGGCATGTCTGCCCAGTATCCGCTGTATGCCCACACACAGGCTAGGGCCGAGGCAAAACCATAGAAAGGTACGATGAGCCAGGGAGGGTAGTACGACGGCTCACCTATGAGCCTCTTGAGGGTTTCCGTAGCATCCTCGACGGACACAAATCCATGGACAACGTCTTTGTAAATACGGAACGCAATCTCGCAGGCGCCGATGTCAAGACCCTGTGCCTTGACCAGGGTGGTATACGCGGACCTCGTGAAGGGATCTGCAGGATCGACGGGGTTGATGAAGGAGATTTCGGTACAGCCCACGGTGTAGTTGACACGGCCCTCCATTTCGAGTTTCATAAACAGCTGGAGAGTGTACTCTTCTATGCGGTGGGTCGGAGCGCCATAGGCCATGAACACGTAGATCTGGAGCTCGGGTTAGCACGTTGGCGGTAGCCAGTCCACATGGCAGTTCACATGGCAGCGACTCACCAGCAGCAATACCAGGGTCCTCCGATGGGCCAATTCGGCCTTTGCTTGCACGTACTTGGCCTGCTCGCTATCCTCCTTGGCAGCCTTGGTCGTCCACTTTTTCAGCGCCTTCTGAAGCTCTGTGGCATTGATGCCGGACCCGAGGACCTTCTTCAAGGTACTGGGCGTGGCTGTTCCCGAAGTCGGCGCGGTCGTGTTCTCCGTGGTAGTTCCGGAGGCTAGCGTGTTGATTGTGGTGGTAGATGCAGACCTACTGCCCAGTCCTGGGCGTGCTAGCATCATGGACGGGACTATGAGACTCGAGACTCGGTTGTGGCCTCCCTTCTTCCTGCCGGTCTTCCCCTGGACTCTCTGGATGATGGGGATATCGAGTCCTACGTCTCCTATCAGATTCTGGATGTCCTGTTCGTCGTAGGGGACGCCGAAGTCGTTGGACCAATCCTGGATCCAATGTCGGAAGGAGGACAACCATCCGCGGTGGACGGACGGGGTCCGGACCTGTTCGCCGGCATCCTTGAAGCCCTTCTCGGCATTCCCAGGATCCATGGCCTTGGTGGCAGACAAGCTGGTCTCGGTTGGTGGTCGCCTGGGGGCCGAGTAGGAACGGGCGAGCTGGTCGGGTTCTGAGGGAAAGTGGGCTCGACGAGGGGTTCCGGCTGGTGTTTGGGAGGGCGAGCCGTGAGGGGCGGTCGGGGGGGAGGGAGCTGGCGAGAACACTGGTGATGCTGGGGATGCTGGCACGGGGGAGCGCGGGGAGTCTGCGTCGTCTCCCATATCGTCATGACTGTGACTGGGCCTGCGCAGACGTTGTCTACTGCCACTCTCATGGGATGGCGCATGGTCAATGGCGTCGGACTGGGAGCCAAAATTGACACCTTGTATAGGAGGAGGTTGATGGGTGAAGTGCTGGGCATCGTCGTCGGTGCCAGAGAACTGTGGCGCGCCCGGCACGGCACCCTCGGCCATCTTGTTCTTTTCTCGGAGGATTGAGGTAGGGTAGAAGGTATCAATCGAATGGGAAGTGTAACTGTTGATGTGGCTCGCAGCGTTGAGCGTGTCCTCTCTGCAGATTTGGACGAAACTGGCTGTTTATAACTCATGGTAACTCTGTTGGAGGATTCAAAGGGGCAGAGTCCCGAAGAGGCCCGAAGAGGCCCATGGGCTAAGGACCTAAGGTTGTTGTCGTGGATCGTGGACGGAGCTGAGGTTGTTGGGCCATGTCATGGAAGCCCACTTGGTGCGTTCGACGATGTCATCATCTGCCTGGACCTGGACTTGCCTTTATTACTACCAAGTGCTTTGCAGTGCCAGTACCTGCGTTGGTCAAGCGGGTGGAGTTGCGGGTGGGGTTGCAGGTGGACACACGCACCTCCTACGACTGGAAGGAAGGAAGCTATGTGTACTTTGTACCTTGTACTTTGTACTTTCCAGCAAGTAGTGTAGTGTAACATCCACGGACCACATGGTTGGCCGCCCACTTTGTTTTGTTTTGCATGGGCTGTCCCTGATTGTCTCTGGATTTTACCCTGAATTTCGTCACATAGAGGGTCCATTGACGCAGGGGACCCGCTCATCAACAGCCAGAAGACTCCACATCCTCCCCCCCCCCGGACAATCGGCACCAGATGGAACCCGTGCCGATCCGGACACTTATGGATCGACATCTGACAGCGGTCGTATGTCGCAACGCGTCGTGGAGATGTGGAATGGAAAGGAAAGGCCATCATTGTAGGGAAAGGAGGGGAGGGAAAGATGCAGTGCAGGAGAGTGCGAGATAGCAGTACAAGTTCCGAGAAGGAGGAAAGAAGGTACTAGGTCACTCTAGCTGCCATAGTACGGTCTTGTACTACCTAGGTATGTGCTAAGTACCAAGTACCTAACCGATACCCGAACTTAGGTAAGCACCTAGCTAAGCATCAGTTTGCAAGGGCGCGTGCCGAAGACTACCCGGGACCCGGACCACCCGGTGCCGCGGACTCGCTATAGTGCTCGTACCTAACCGCAGTAAGGACAGGGATCCCATTTCTACGGCATTTGCGTTGCGCTTGACCAAAATGCCGCAGAGCCGCAACCTCGACATCTTCCTGTCTCCATCAACATCAACAACAACGTCAACGCCAACACCACCGTCAACGCCATCACCAACACCAACATCAACACCCATCGCATCATATCATCCCCCTCTCTCACAGTCACAATCTTTGTCACTATCTTTCAGCACTCATTCAGCACTCAGTCTCGGTTCTTACCAGTGGGCCAATACTGCTGCTGACTTTCCTCCTCCTCCTCCTTCTTCTTCTTCCTGAATCCTGCTCTTCCCTTCTATTCGAAGAGCTTGTAGATCGAAGCATCGAATTTGTTTCTTCGGCCCAACCGAAGCTTCCGTCTCACTCTCGTACTCATCTTTCTCTTCCAGCCTTCCCCTTCACCTTCTCCTGCACCCCCAACTTTATTCTCCCCTTCCCCTTCCCCTTCACCCTCCCATCTCACCTGCTTCACGAATGATTCACCGAGCGGTGCGTCCTCATCTCACAGCACTGCATCACCCTCACTTCAAAGACACTCTTGTCTCTGCAAAATTCACCATCGGGCCCATCGGCAGAGCATGCACGCTGCTATCCCATCATCCTATTCTACTATCAAAACTTCATGGGCACCACTATCTCATCTTTTCCTAACTCCGCATCGCCAGCGGTCCATCCACAACACAAGATGAGCCCGCCACC
>MUZH01004205.1:0-58077 GCA_003012965.1 Juglanconis oblonga | reverse complement strand
GGGGAGGGCAGTGGGGAGAGAGGTCGTCTTGTTGACATCCTCTACCTCGTACCTAGGTATAGAGATGTCATGATCAAAGTATGGCCAGATGAGATCCCAGGGGGGAAGTGTCAACCGCAGAAATGCTACCATTACACTTGCTAAATCTATATGTCTAATGTGAAGCAGCCATGTCTATCTTGCTAACCTCCCCCCTCCCCCCTACTGGACGGATGCGGCAGAATCTCCTCACTGCTGCTCACGCCCTCCTGTAATTCCACGCCTCCCTCCTCCTCCTTCCAGCCGTTCTGCTCGTCCTCCTGCTGCGCATCCAGCCTTTGGTACACAATCTCGTGTCCCTGGCCCCGACGCCGGCGTGCACATGTCCACCAGATCACAGCCCCGCACAGCGCCACCAGGAACAGGCCCACCAGGCTCACAATCATCACAAACAACGGCGCCAGCCCTCCCACGCTCCACACCGGCACCTCGAGAAAATCGGTGGCCCCGACGGGCTCCCCGCTCTGGATCAGCGCCACGATGCGGATCATCTTCTTGCCCGCCACCTTGGGCAGGTCGATGACGGTCTCGAACCCGCGCTTGAACTCCTGCGCGATGACCTCGATCTCGCGCTCGGCCTCGGGGACGGCCGGGTCCAGCATCTCGACCTGCCACCTCTCGACCTCGGTCGCGCCGTTCCAGCTCACGTAGGCCTTGTTGCCGACGACGGCGACGCTGGGCGGGTACGAGGGCATGCCGGTCCACGCGCCGCGGAAGACGCGGTACGAGCTGACGGGCGAGAACTCGAAGAAGGCCTCGGCGCCGAAGCGCGCGTCGCAGAGCACCTCGCCGTCGGGTGCGAACTCGGTGAAGGCGCCGCTGCTGCCCCAGCCCACCAGGTAGTTGCCGTTGGCGAGGGGCTGCGTGTTGCCCTGCGACTCGGGCTTGATGTGGTCCGGGTGCTCGAACAGCTGCCGGAGCCGGGCGGTGCGGTTGGCGAGGTCGAGCTCCACCAGCCGCCCGCCGCTGGGGCCGTACGGGTCGCCGATGCGGTGGTAGTGGTTGTCGAAGAAGGAGAGCGTCCTGCCCTCCTCGACCCATCGCGCATGGTGCTGCCAGGCAAAATCGGTCGCCTGGCCGTCCGAGAGGTCCGCGAAGTCGTTGACGGTGCCCGCGCCCAGCGTCCAGAGGACGTCGCCCGTCTTGCCGTCGATGTAGCTGATGCCCCAGATGTTGCGGGCCGAGATGAGGTAGTTGCCCTGCGAGTCCTTCCAGACGCTGTTCAGATGGTAGTAGTCGAAGGCCGAGTCCTCGGCGTCCCCGCACCCGGCGAACCGGGCGCTCGGGTCGATCCGGCAGTTGTTCTGCACCTCCATGGTCGTGTTGGGCGGGAAGTGCTCCACAGACGACCACTGGAAGAGGACCTCGCCGGTCTCGATGTCGAGCTCCTGGAAGTAGCAGTCCTCCAGCCAGCCATCCGCCCGCCCGCCGACGCTCCGCAGGTCGTACTGGATGGGGATCGTCGTGATCAGCAGGGCGGTGTCGTCGTCCGTCAACTGGAACTCGTGCATGTCGGCATGGGGAAACCCATTCGGCCTGACTCGGTACCGGATGTTGTACGACTCGTCCAGCATGTACCAGTAGCCCTCGGACTGGTTCCCCGCCGGGCCGTCCATCTGGAAGGTGAGGAAGCGCTCGCCACGGTACATCTGCGGGCGCACGTCGTTCTGGTCCGTCTCGTAGCCCGTCTGGCGCCAGACCAGCTCGCCGCGGGCGTCGAGGATCACGGCGCCGGGCTCGTCGACCTCGTGCCCGCGCCAGCCGAGGAACACGTAGTCCTGGCTGCACCGGGCGTCCCACCGCGGAAACTCGAAGGCGGGCACGCGGGCCTCGAAGGACTCGTACCGCCGGGACGGCGCCAGCCCGTGGAAGCCGAGCCCGTACCACGACAGGTGCCGGTGCAGGTGGAAGCGGCTCAGTACCCGCGCCCACAGCTGCGAGGCGCCGAGCCAGAGCGCCAGGACGGCCAGCATGACCACCGCCACCCGGAACCCGCTCGATCGCAACAGTCGTTGGAGCCGGGGCCCGCCCGAGAGGACGGTCGCCCGCTGCCAGCGTTCGGAATTCATGGCCACGCTGCGGGTCGAAGAACTTGTATAGACGACACAAAGACTGGAGGGAGGGAAGGATCAAGGAAGAGAACACCCACCCCCCTTTTCAGCAACATAGTAAAAAACAAAAAACAGGCCGTTGGCCACGGGGGAAAAAAACTGGGGACTGCCCTGACAATCTCTCCCACTCTAGGTTTGATCCACCTGCTCGGCGACGACAGCAGGCAGAACCCGCCTAAGATGACCCATGTCTGTCGAAAAAGAGGCAAAGCCAATGGGCCAAGCAAGCCAAGAGTGGGTGGGTCGGAAATGTCAGCCCTGCCAATGGCACCGTTGCACGAGTTATCCGGGCTCCATAAAAACTCAAGGTTGGTTTCGTGCAACCTCGCAGCCGAGTGCCCGGAGCCGCAAGGGTCCAAGGACAGGAAGGGATGGTCGTGACAAGACGGGAATAACTACCTCTGTGGTAATTAGTGAAGCAGCATAATAGCGACCTTCCCGAACGGACTCACGGGCTGATTCTTCGAACCGAGATCCATGCGCCCGCACGCCGTCAGCCTTGAAAAATGCCACCACAATAGTCAGTTTAGAAGTATCAGTGTTATCACAAGTAGGGATCATTGCCACGGGGCCTTATACACTATAGCATGTTCACCACCTCGCCCTTTACTCCTTGAATCAATCGATCCCTATACACATCATTCAGAGCTTTGGATTCGACGGGGCAAGCATAGAAAGCGTCCTTGCTGCAAATTCACACTGGCTAACGAATTTTAGTTGATAGATGATGTCAAAAACTCATTGCCAAACTATGACTACTTGCCTCTATCTATGCCCTTATCTAAAGTCCCCCCCTGCCGAACGCCTCGATCTGAACATACCTCTTGTAAGTGCGCCAACGCATGCACCACCCCGACCCGTGGACCGTATGCAATACGGGCACATGTTAATGTGACGCACCGATCCGAGAATAGCAAAATTTCGGGAACCCAGGTTCTCTATGGCTGCGAATCTTCGCGACAAAACCCAAGGCTGCCCTCGAGACCGGTGCTGGCCTTGCTGTGACTCTACTGCTCGCCACCCATCCCCAAGGCCTCCTCCAGCGTCAAGGCCGTCTTCTGATACTCTGCAGGTGCGCTCTCATCATCGATAAAGCACTTCACTCTAGCCGGGTTGCCAAAAGCCACACACCGCGGTGGGATGTCGGCAGTGACAACGCTGCCCGCTCCGATGGTCGAATACTCGCCAATGGTCACCCCAGGCCTGCAAACTTCAGCATCAGTACCAAGACCCTCACTCATCAAGATCTCCACGCCCACAGTTTCTCAATTCAACCTTACAAAATCGTGCTCCCAGCCCCAACCCAAACCCCGTCCCTGATCTCCACCCTTGCCCCCCAGCTAGCGGCCCTGCCCGTCTCAACCTCGCTCCGCTCCGCGTGCTTGACCGGGTGGCCCACCCCGATGATGGTCACGTTGGGCCCGATGGCGCACCGCTCGCCAATGACGACGTCCGCCACGGGCGTGTCCATGATGAAGCAGTTGCGGTTGATGAAGGCCGTCGGGGCGATGCGCACGCGCAGGCCGTAGTCCATGTAGAGGGGCCTCTTGACGTAGGGGAACGTGGGACGAGGGGCCGCTGCTCCGTTGGCTGCTGCTTCGTTGCTGTTTCGGTGCAGGCCCGAGAGGGTGACGGTCTCTGTCCGCGGTGCTTTGTGGGCGGGGTCGACGATGCTGTGTTGGAGGAAGCGACTGGTTAGATGGGTGGGTACCTAGGTATGCTCTTCTTGCATCCATGATCAATGGATCACTGTCCCGGGAGGCAGAGGCCCCCCTGTATAGTTCCAGCTGAATCCACGCGGTCTCCGTGAACGGGAGAGACTTACTTCAACCACTTCGCCATGCGCTCTTCGGTCGTCGCATCCTCTGCTAGTTTGTTGTACTCCTCATAGGCCCGGGCACAACGTGTCCTAGCTGCTCGAAAGTCGTCTTTGCTGGCCATGTAGGCAATTCTCTGCGTTGGGTTGGGCTTCTTCATCGTCGTCGTGGGATCAGTGCGATGGTGTGCTTGGTGAGTGTTTGCAGTTGTGAGAAGTCCCTCTTGGGTGTGGCACGGCATCTTTGTGGAGGCGAAATCACCCATATCATATCGGTTGCTCTTCCGGGAGGGCATTGTCTCTGATGACTGTTTCTTGGCTGTTGAGAGCTAGACAAGGTCCAATGTGGCAGGGTGGAAATGCAGGTAGGTAAGCCTTTTTGTGTTTTGGCACGAGGAAAGGCTCAAGTAGTTTTTCATGAATCTTGAAGCGTTCCGAGAGGCAGTCATCGACAGAGTGACTTTTGAAATTCCGTCATTGTCAAGCCGGTTCTAATGAATCTCAAGCCAAGGAACATTGCTGCTAACTATGGAAGGCTTGTTGGCGTTTTCCGTGAAATGTGATATTCACTAGACCATCTCCTGAGGCGCATATAAACGGCTTTACACGGCCTGTGACTTGCTTCTGGCCTCCCGGCTGGATGCCCCCAAGGCAGAGTGAGGCCTCGGTGGCGTCTGTGGGCGTGTTGTGCAGTGTCCAGCCGCACCATCACCGAGCTCACCTGGGAAAGATCGGTGAGCAGATTTCTGGCATGGCTTCAAGGTACGTACCTGGATGTGTGTCGCGAACGGCCAAGATGAGCCTAGCGATGCACGAATGGAGGCGGTGTGTTGATGAGACCGGGCGCCTGGGGGTGTGTAGGCTGTTGCGGATACGTTGATCACTGGGTGTGTAGGACACTACCACGAGTGGGGGCACCACGGTCCATGGGGAGACAGAGAATGTATCGGAGGCCGATTACCAGAAGGGCAAAAGACCTTCTGTCCGCCAGGAGGGCATCATGGGCCTCTTCATTGCGCGGGTACGCGCCCTGCATCCTAGAGCATGTGAGGTGGTGTCGAGCATCCGGGAGGAAGCGTGATGGACCATGAGGGTAGAAGCTCAAGATGGTCTGTTCAAGATTGCATACTAGCAAGCGTGACTGGGAATCCATAATCCTCAGCAACCGAGATTCTGGGTATCGGGCAGTTTCCATATCCAGGAATGGTACTACGTCTTTTGCAGCGTCTGGACTTTTCTCCTCCAGGTGATCGGCTCTATTTTTCCACCCATCGTCAGCAGTGGCCGGAAGAAGCAATATCCATTTCTCGACAGCTCACATGCAGCCACGATAAGCCTAAAGTAACGAAAAAGCCACAAATCGGTGATGTGCATTTATTCCGAGGGCTTGCCTTAGTCTTCCTGTCCTATTGTAGACAGCCTGGTGATTATTTACGTCGAAAGCGAAGTTGTACATGAGCACAGGGACGTCAGGAGAGTTCTAAATGTAGTACTACTACACTATGTTGCAAGAGTTGCCGTCCTACAATACTAGAATTATACTATAAGGCGCCTAGATATATGTAGCCGTATTAAATACCACTTGTTTGAACTACATACTGATTACAACAAAATACATTTAGAACTCTGGGCTTGAGAGGTTGGAGTAAGCTGTTGCGCGCTAAATACCACTAGTCCAAGTGGCTACGAAGGGAAGGCACCTGGCACCTCTACTAGTCAGTCATAGTAGCTAACAATAGTCAACAAGCCGTGATTTGAGATCGGCGGGTGGGGGGGAGGGGCAAGGTTCGCTGAGGACCGAGCGTTCGGGATGCGCCTCGACCTCGGGATAACATGAGGTCGAACATGAGGTCATGGCGGACTCTAGAACTCTTCCCGTAGAGGTTCCGGCTCCGTGAGGCTGCGTCGAGATGTGTTTGGAACAGGACATTGAAGAATCGAGATAGGAGATAGGAGGTGGAGATGTCGTCCCAAGGCAAAATGTCTGAACTCCGGAAAGGCCAAGTCAGGTCTAGCTGGTCTCGCTAATCTGGGAGAGTGTATCGAAACAAAGTTTCAACTTGTCGGGCCAATGGCGGACGGCCGCGACACTCTCGGAACAGGTTTGCCTGGAGTGGCAAGCAACCAACTGAAACGGTGCGTAAACCGGCTGGACGGCACGAGCTGCATGGCTGCTGCCATCTTCCTTGTCCACCTGCATGAAGATATCCCGACTTCAGATGTCGATCTTGTATGTTGTACTAGTAACTGCCGGGGGCGCCGGCTGCAGTCGTCCCTTCAAGTTATCTGATGTGAAAGCGGGCCACATGCTGGTGTGATATAGGAGCTGCCAGCTGATATTCGAGCCAAGATGCGATGCATTGCGATGCCTCGGCCAGTGATTTGCGGGACTTGCTATTAATAAGGTTGATGAGAGCGGTCGTCGGGCAGATCACCTCCAAGTGTTCTGCATGGGACGACTCAATATCGAGCAGCCGGCATGTGTTTACCTCCTTTCTTCTTCTCCCCTGTTGTGTGGCGCGTCCGAGTGCCTTCCACGACGTCGTCGAGACAGTCGGTTCGTCGTCGACCCACAGTCACCCCACAATCCGAATAATGCACCGGCCGACTTGATGCTTGTGTGGTGTATACTTTGTACGGTATAAATTCGAGCGGCTGTTGGAGGTGTGACGGCAGTCGTGCCCGGGGTTGGCTTTTGCGGCTCTCACACCCCATGTTTCGGTGGCAATGGGTGGGTGATGGGTGTCGACGGCTGATGTTGAAGCTGCAATGACCGACGTGGCTTCCTATTCTGAAGGATCATCATCATCATACCCTCCTTCCCTCACGAGGAGGAAGAAGCTGGGGAACAGAGGAAGCAGAGGTGCGGGCCGTGCGGCCGTGCAGCCTGCGCAATGCTACTGTGACTGTGCACGTACATAGTACGTACTAGCATACTGTGCATATAGTGTGTATTAGTAAAGCTCTTGCCGCAACTGAACAGGGACCCTTCTCGAGTTTAGCGTGCCGTGTGGCCGACAGGGATTAAGCAGTCTGGCAGCAGGGTCGCAGTAGGATGAGTAGGGATGGACAGGGGTGAAATTACGCACGGCCAGAACAGTGGAGAGGTTCTCCATCTCTTGCCCTGCACACCCGCGGCTTCCCCATATTTTCTGTGCCCTCGCCTGCCCTTGCCGCAGTGGTCTGCGCTCATTACCTCGTAACACACTCGGAGATCTCAACTCTTTTGGGACGCCTGCAGGCACGCGTACTTTCCTCTTCCTTATCTTCCCCCCGTCCGTCACCCCAACCCACAGCCCACCTTCGGCCTAGATTCTTTTATTTCATCTCCCCCTCTTTCCATCCTTTGGACTATTGAAGCCAGCCATTGTTCAATTCCAGGTTTCTCCCCGTCTAGCTGCCCCTTGAGTGTGTGCCTCACCTCCAGTCACTCCCTGCCTCTGAGCCCCTCTCGGCATATACACCGTCAGAAATACACGGACCACGACTGCCCTGGATTGATTCCACCCGACTCCACCGCCACGAAAATAGAACCATCGGAAACAGGATTCAGGTACGGGTCTCGCGGCGATCAAAACCACCCACCACCACGGAGCGAGTATAACCGGATAGTCCACAGCATCTCGAGTTTCGAGTTGGACCTAGTAGCAGCTCTCAAGACTACCTAGAGCATCCCACGTGCAAGCTGTGTCCGCTCTCTTTCTCTCCAATCACCCGAGTCATACGACATCACCCTATCCTCCCTCCACCACGCCAGTCATCATGGGCGTTTTCGACCGCATCCAGTCCAGAATCGAGATCTGGCGCCTCGAGCGCCGCTATACCCGTCACCGCGAGAGACGCTCCACCTTCGTCTCGAACGCTGTCTATGTCGACGGCGAGTACGTCTACCAGACCCCCAACACGACGGGCTCTTCCTACAACTCAGCTGTCAACGGGAATACCCTTCTCGCATATGAGTCCTCGGCCGTCTCGAGCAGCCCAACGCTCGCGGCAGACACTATGGCTACTAAGCAACGCAAGAAGCTGAACCGCTTCAGCTCCATGCCTGGTTTTGGCTCGTCTGGCAGCAGGGACGTGGTTGCTCCTGCCCCGGACTGGAGGACACAGAGGAACAGTTTTGATGGGACGAGAAGATAGGCGTTGATTGGAGCTGCGCTCGGTTGATGCATGTTCTCTATGCGTCAAGTGGTGGAACGAGTGCACAATGGCGATTGTGCCTTGGTGGCGTCTCCGTGGGGACTTCAAAGGAGTCCCACCTTGTCGGTCGGTGAAGATTATACCGTCGCCGATCTCTGGCCGACGAGATTGAGATTTGCCATGGCAGGATTGGATCGGCAATGCCACCATCCATTTCGCCTACACCAACTCGACCTCTCGGGATCCTACGAGCAACGTTCCTCGGCATCGAACGGTGTACTTTGAACGCACTTTTCCGCAAGAGTCTGCGCCGCGGCGTTCTGGGACGTGATGGGGGTGACAAGAAAAGGCGTTTGGCAGGGAAGAATGCCGGAAGAGTGGCATGTGCCCTTGGAGTTCTGCGTTATGTCTTTTGTAATTCGGCTGGTCAGTCGGACCGGTTTCGACGGCCAGCGGTCACGCCCGATCCGCGAATGCTCTCGATGTATATATTCACGACCGGACTGTCCACGCAGCAATTCGTACTTTACAGATTCAGGAGTGTCCGCATTTCCCCCAACGAACTTGTGCGTGAGTTTTGCCATTTCTGATTGATCTGTCGGTTGGCTCTTCTTGGAATAGCAGCTTGCTCATCGCCGTGGAAGAATGACCAACCAGGTTCCGAATTACCTAGTTTCTGTCCGTACCGTAATGTCTTACGAGAACCCCCCTAGCCTTAACCACGCCCCTCTCCCAAAAAGGAACACAACATGGCGATCTACTAGCTAAATGCGCACTCGTGGCCCTGGAACATTGCTCATGCGCAACCACTTGCGCCGGCCTCGCATCACCCTTCCGGCCGGGAACGCGGACGATATCAAACCCTGACGTTGGGAGAGGACAGACTGACTGCATGCAAAAAAGTGCGCCCATGAGTCCGTCCCTCTGCATTTACCACCGGCCCCCGCCCCGCCCGGGCTGATAAGTCTCAAAACAAAACAGGAGGACGCGGTTACCTACCTACCTACTCATGAGTGTTCAACACGCCCTCCCATCCCTTGTTATTTCTTTTTCTTTCTTTTGGTTGGCTCAATTTCCCACCAGATCGTCAGACCAAGCCCCCTTGCGCTTGATCTTGACAGGCCCGAGCTCCCCATCCCTTTTCAACAGCCCAAATCGCATGACGCGCCGCTTCGTGGCGCCCGTGGCCAGAGTTCTGGTGTCTCTATCTCTGTGCCGTGAGGTGCGGTGCCTTGCGGATCAGTCGCTTCTTGATCCGGGGCTGTCAGTCGAGCACGGAGGATACTTGGCAGCGGACCTTGAGACCTCGGGAGCGTGGAGAGGTCTTGGGAGTGTGGTAGAAGCCTGTCCGAGTGGTGTGGTCCAGGCCGCTCATCCGTGCTGTCATCTCCTTTCCAGCCGGATGATCAGCTCACCATTCCTCTGCGGCTTTTGTGTTATGCCTGTGCTTTGCCCGAAAAGAGAAGGGCCGGTGCGTTCGCTGGATCATTGTGAGTTAGGGAGTCGGAGTGCTGCCCTCGTGAGAAGGATTTATTTTAATAACCTCATCATCGTTCAAGCGCGACTCGCACTCATTCTTACACAGTACTTCTAACTGCAGGCAGATGCATTGATTCGGCAGGAATGTACTTTGCTACTGTTAGTAAACTGCAAGGCCATCTGCTCGGTAATGCATACCCTTTTTCTTTTTGCGAACAAGGATTAGGAATCGATTTAATACGGACACAATAACCCACTAATTCTATAATAGAAACCAAAAGAGTGCAGATAAATGTAGAAATACCAAGTGCTATACTACATTGGCCTGCCCGTTCAACGGGTCCTTCGCTTAAGTAGTCCCTTCTCCTTCCTCTCCCCTGCCCACCACCTGGCTGAGCTGCATAAATTCCCTAGCCACCTACGATCTCCGCCCACCTAAGCATACTTCTCCAGCCTAACCTGTTCTGCCATTCTAGCGCTTTGCTATTACTAGAATGTTTGCCCATCGACAGTAACGACTCCATTCGCGGTTGACTGCATAGTACTACCAAGCTTCAAAGCACCCGTCCGCGTCTTAGGGTAGCAGTGCCCCCGTAGAGCTGTACAGATTGAGTCCAGGCTCGCATCAATCTGCTTGTTCACATCTTGCAGCGTGTTCCTGAGCCCCGCGGACTGAGCCTGCGTGATGGATCCGTCCTGGACCATGAGGGCAACCACAGCATCTACGTCCGGGTAAGAAACGTGGACCTGCGGCCGGTGATCCTCGTCCACATCCGAGTCCCACAAGCCCCCCTCGCTCGCGGCACTGTAGATGGCTTTGGTCATCGTGGTGATGGCCGCCGGCCCGCCGTACGCCCCGATGTGCGCCACGATCTTGTCCACCTTGCCCGCGCTGACCTTGGGGAAGGTGACGATGATGCCGGTGCACGGGCCGAGCCCTTTGGTGCTCACGGTGTCGACGGACGTGCCCACCTCCACCCCGTTCATGTCGGCCTCCTTGTTTACGCGCTTCTGCAGGCTCAGGGCGGCGATGGCGGCGGCGACGTCGTCGTCGTCGTCGTCGTACGGAGATGGATCCCGCTTCGAGACCTTCGTGCCCTTGGCTGGGGGCTTGGGCACCGTGAACTTGGGCACGCCCAGCTTGTTCGCCTTGATCAGCTCGGCCTCCATCTTGGTCGGGGTGCCCTTTGCCGTGGTGCCCTTCGCCGTGGTTCCCTTCGCCGTGGTGCCCTTCGCCGTGGTGCCCTTCGCCGTGGTGGTTTTGCCACGGATGGTGAGGTCGGCGGTGGCGTCCCGGCCCTCGAGCTGGATGACGGCCGCAGCCGCTGTCCAGACGAGAACCGGGGCGAGGAAGACGGTTGAGAACTTCATGTTGGCGTTGCTGAGGGAAATAGTAGGCGATGGTAGTGTACTATGCTATGGTATCCAGACCAAGGGACAGGAAAGAAAAACAAGGAAGGGAAGGTTGTGGTAGCTAAGTTGCTAGTGGTGGTAATGTGTAATGATAGTGTGCTGTGGTAACCAGACCACGAACAAAGCAAAAGATGGAAAGAAGACGATGCTGTAGTAGCTAGATTGCTACTGACGCTGAATTATGATGATCCAAGATTGTCTTCCGGGAGTAGAGATGCCGGGCTTTATATGTGTCTTTTTGCTCCATTTCACAGTCGGGCTTGACTTGTGACGCTGTCTCTTTGTGAATCGGGCTACTGGGAGGCTGGCAGGATTGGCGATGAGAATGCCCTCATTCTCAGCCCAGTGAATCCATCTACATAGGCCGGGTTGTCTTGACTACCTGACATGAGGTGATATTGACGGCCACGGCCTCGCATGATACATTTAGCACATGAGAAAAAATCTTGGCCTCCTTCGTTCCTCCCAGGCTGGCATCCTTTTGACATTGTTGCTATAGCCGGGAGCCAAGCAAATTGCTCGGAGTCGTGTAATTACCCAAGACCTAAGTACGTGCTGTCGTTGCCCGGGCTTGGCCTTACAGTCAGCCTCCTGTGCTTCCAACGGTACAGTTTTAGCAATTGAGACAGGTAAGAACTAGATGGGTTTAGGATTGAGGTTAGGTCATGGGAGTGGACAAGGGGGATTGCTCTTGGATATCTACCTACCTAAGGTATGAGGCTAAGCATAATAACACCAAATTCGGCAGTATAAAGTCGCTGACATGAGCCACCAGGTAGGCCCGGGAGAACCGGATTAAAATCTTACATAAGCTAGCGCCAAGGATCTCCGTACCTAAATTTAAGGTCAGGCTGCAGTGAAACTTTAACCTACGGTCTACCTGCCTACCTGATACTATCTATCGTCTTCCCCTCGGGCTTTCAGCTGTATCATCTTGCTTACAAGAGATATACCGAGCTTTGTCCTTTCTACAGGTCCAACCACTCGTCCGTCACCTACGCAGAACCCCGCAGCACCGCACCGCATCGCCTATACAGTATACAGATACTTCAACGGATTGATTGGAATCTATGGCAGTGTCAGGCGACGCATTTGACATCTTCAACGACCGCTACTTTGGTCAGGAAACTTCGCCTTCCTGTCATGCCGGCGTGCCCCCCATCGCTTCAAGTTTCCCATTCTTCCTGGACCTGCCCAAGGAGCTTCGACTGAAAATCTGGACATGGCACCTGAGCCGGCGCCGTTTCCTCCGCTTATTGTTGGAGGATGTAGAGAGAAGCAGCACTTGCCATAATGACAGCGACGGAGATCATAATGAACGGAGTGCCAAGTTCTCGGCCGCACTGGAACAGCCGGAGGGCGAGAGCGAGCGGGACGAACACTTACAAATAACATTTCTTGACACCCCGACATCGTCGGTGCCCGCTCTTCCGCTGGTGTGCCGAGAATCCTACGAGGCGTATGCATCCTTTTACCGTATCCGGCTTCCGGCAGTCGCCAGAGTGCCCTCCGACTACGACTCCAAGACGGTGCGCCTCGTCGCATATCTGCATCCCGACCTTGATACTCTCTCGCTCCAGGCGCCGCACCCCCCTCAGATTATCGAGCTTAACCTGCTCCCCCTTTTCCTGCATACCCTACTCCAGTGCGACTCTTCCCCGGCCCATCTCCGCTTCGGCATACGCAACCTCTGCGTCGACCTCGTACACCTCGGCAGCGACCATGCCTTAGAGCCAAATGACCCTGACCATACCGACTCTCCCCCTCCGCTGCCACCTCCTATTCTAGCCTCGGTCCGCCTTACGGTCTCGCACCTACGTAACCTCTACCTCCGGCTTACCACCCGCCACCTCGAGCCGCGCGTGATGAGCGGCCCTCTCACCGGCTCAGGAGCGCTGCCATGGTATAATGCTAGTATGCCTATCCTTCCGGATCCCTCGTGGGGTTTCCCGGGGACGGTGGAGTCCGTCCAGGGCGGTGATCCGCGGCTCGCCCAGCCCGAGGGCGCCGCCGACTTGCACCAGGTGGTGAGTAACTTTTTACGCTTCATATTTTGCGTTCTTTTTCCTTGTGATCTACCTTTGGAAGTGAAAAACCTCCTTCACAAGCTTTTTCGCACTGTTAAACATCCTGCTATACCCCTTGAGACCCTCGAACTGCGCAATGACAAAAAGAAAAAGAAAAAAAGAATACTAACGGGAAAATATTCTAGTGGATCAGCAACCAGGTGCGCCCGTCGCTGAACGTCTGGACCGCGCAGGAGCGCGCATGGGGAGCACGCGCAGGCGCCGAGGTTGCTGACGGTGGCTTTCGCGTGCGCGCCCTGGTCGCCCTGGACGCTCAATTCCTGGCCCGCGGTGTCGAGCTCCAGAACGAAGGCCTCGGACAAGTCATGCAGAAGGAGCATGCCGCCTGGCTCTCGCTGTTGGATCCCACCTCCGCCGCCGGCATGCTTCACCGAGACTTGTTTGACAACGCCCAGCGGCGCTTCTTCCCCCGGTCCGCAGGCGACCCGGTCGACGACGCGGTGACGCCCGAGGAGTGGATCCTCCGCCGCAGGACGCATACCGCCGTGGGCTTCTGGCTGGTGGACCCGGAGGTGATGGAGGCCGCGAAGACTACGGGGTGTACGGGGAAGAAGGTAGTTAACCTGAGCGGGACGGGACGGGAGGCTATCGAGCTATGGGCATTTGATAAATGTGTTTAATGAAGATTGACTTGCCGTTAGTCAAGTCAATGCATTATCAACTTTGGCTATTCAGTATTTTGCTAACCTTAGTTCCTGTACGCTTGGTTAATAAAAGATCCTTATTGAAGTGCCTAAGTAAGACATTGAAAACTAAATTTCAACCTATAATCACTAGGTCCGTTTTCAAAGAAGTAACATGCTTCAATAATAATAATGTCAATAAAAAATAGTAATAAAAATTCAGACTGCCCTCTCGCGCCCTATCTTCCTGGAGCCCACCAATATTCAAAGCCACGCCTTCCATGGTGTCGAGATTCAGCTATGCCGCGCAATGTCCGGTGAACCTGTTGCAGAGGGCGCAAGGGAAGAAGCAATAGACATGGGATGCAGAGGGGACGTGGAAGCTCGGCGCACTGGTACCTACCCTCTCCAGGCGACCTCGGGACCGGCGAGAAGTTTCAAATGAGGGTTGATGGCCCATATGTTCCCAACAACGCCAAATTTGCAAGCGGCATTGAGATTCATTTGCGTCGTTTGGTTGCACCAGAGTTCTAAATGTATTATGTAGCAGTTAGTAGTTAGTTAAATATGTGTTTTGCATCCTTGTTGAAATATTGATAACCGCTTGATCTTATTGCACCTTTGTGTCGGTTTACCTAAATCTGACTCTGGCGAGAGTCTCCTAATATTGCGCATATCGGCGAGGTGTGAGATGATATTCCAGCCAGATCAAGCCTCTGAACTTGATCCCCTCCTATCTATTACGGCCAAGAGCCGAGGAATCCCATAAGACGTAGCTAGGACTTACTGTCCAGTAAGATGAACATCTGTTGTTGGGTATGAAACTGGCGGAAACCTCCTCGGGATACCACTTCTAGGCCTGTGCCAGAGAATACCTTCGGCATGTGAAGCTTTCGCATTCTTGGGCCTTGCGGTCTTGGGTCGTGCATTACACCGTCACAAAGCGTGGACTATTGGAAATCCACTTTCGTACCTGCGGCCACCGGCTGCCTCCTCCAGGCCAATCACATGTAAGAATGCCGCCCAGATAGGAAGGTCGCATGACCGGCCGAGATCGTGCCGCATGACCGCAACCCTCTTGTCAGATTCAGGTAGATGACCCGTAAAAGCCCCCCACCTGAGAGATTTGCCTAATGCGCTAGAGGCACAGAACGCAGAGCGTGATTGGTGTCACGGGGGATGGGGTGTCTGAAACGATGGAGCTGTTAGGGTCTCCTGAATACAACCAACGCAGCTGAACGGCCCTGACGGCGCGAGCAGGTAATTTGGGCGCAGCTCAGGCCCTGGAGCCTCGGTGAACTTGCATAAATATGGTGAGCGCCCTCACAGGAGTTCGGACCTTGTCGTCCGCGGCTGTCGACTTTGCGTCCCGGCTGTCCAGTCTACGACCATTCACGCCTTCCAACACCTGGTTCCACATTCCCTCGTAATTGCTCATCATGGGCGTCCACTCATTCATCAAGAGCGCATCTGTGGTGGCGCTGGCGATCGAAGGCATTCAGGGGTTGAAGATCATGCAGTCCAACGATGATGGCTGGGCAGAAATGTACCTGCGATCTTTCCACTCGGCAATGATCGATGCTGGGTATGATGCCGTAGTGTCAGCTCCTGCAGACAACGAGTCTGCCAGAAGTACGCAAACCTGCCCGGTGACGAGTCCGAGGCACCCATACACAGCCAGCCCCTGGACGAACCTCGGCTAACATCCTATCCTCAGGCTCGCTGGACTCGGAACCGACCATACGCACATCGGCATGCGAGTACAACAGCTGCCCAGCAGACGTCGGCACAGCGTACGGGACCAATGCTAGCGAAACCCGTCTGAACTGGGTGAACTCGTACCCCGCGACGTCCATGCGCTACGGTATCGACAAGTTTGGTCCCGCCATCTGGGGCAACGGAACCACCCCTGATCTTGCCGTGGCCGGGCCTAATGTCGGCTCGAATGTCGGCTTCATCCAGGTCGAATTCTCAGGCACGGTCGGCGCAACGTGCTACGCCGTTCACCAGGGCATTCCGGGCATCGCGTTCAGCGGCATCACGGACGACAGGATCGCCTGGAACACGGTGCCTGTGCCCACAGCGAGCTTGGTCTACGCCGACCTCGCTCTGAATCTGACAAATGCCATCGTCGCCGCGGGTGCGCCGTATCTCCCAGACGACATCTTCTTGAACGTCAACATGGCCGGGGTCGAGGAGGACAGCTGCACGGATGCTAGTGCGTTCCAGTTCGTGCTGAGTAGGATCAACACGCCGACCTTGTTGTCATCCCCTGACGTCGCGACTTGCAATTCCACTTGGCTGCCGACGGAGAAGAGCGTCGTAGACGCTGGATGCTACGTGTCCGTCAGTGTGGGGACTTGCAGCGACAAGACGGACGCCGACTCGGCTAGCCAGCAGATTGTGTTGGATAAACTCGACAGCCTGTTGACCTGCCTGCCTTCATAATTGGAGAAAGCCTGCAGAGTGGAGGGCCTGTTGAGTACAATCATGTCATAATGCCAAGTCAGATGATATATCATGTAGATGCTAATGCAGACGAAAGCGAGGCCAGGAACCCAGCAGCAACCATCCTTTATTAGCCACGTGAGTCGTGAATTCAAATCTTCGTGCTCGTACAGTAAATGCCCGCGCACGCACAACGCGGGGGGTTCTCCTTTCCCGCCCCCAAAACGAACAGAGGAACACCTATCATGTACCGCGAGCCAAGATCGCGTCCCTCATCTTGGCCGGGCCTGGGCTTTGGGATCTCGAGCCAGACAGGATGCCGTACGTGTATCCCTGTAGCCTTGGCTGCTTGGCTTCCCCAGAAAACTACAAGGGACAATTACAAGGAAGTTACCGAGTATAAACGAGTTATCCCCCCATCGTCGACCTCGGTTCCTGCTGCTGAAAATTTCTCAGACCGAGTGGAATGCAGTCGATGAATCTTGCAGCGAAGACGCTGTTCGCCATACACCAGGAACAATAATGGGCAAGATATCAAGTAGGAAATTCCTGACCGGTCCCAGAGTCGGCAGCATGCTAATTGAAAACCAAGTCGACAAAGATGTTCAGACCGGGGAGGAGTTGTCCAAAGTGGACTCTGACTTGGGCGGCTTAGAATGGACCGAGGAAGAAGAGACCATCCTCCGGCACAAGATGGACTGGCGAACGGTTCCTTGGGTCACCGTGCTCTATCTGCTCTGTGTGAGAAAGCCTTGGCAAGCAACTTAGTCTGCGTCGACGGGAGATATGACTGACCTGTTGGGCTGCTGAACCACAGTTCCTCGACCGGGTGAATATCGGCAACGCACGCATCCAGGGAATGGAGCAAGATCTGCAACTCGCCGGTACCCGTTTCAACTGGGCGCTGTCTATCTTCTACATCGTCTACCTCCTCGTCGAGGTGCCCAGCAACATCATCCTCAAGCGTGTGGGGCCGCGATTCTATCTGCCTTTCCTCGTCGTCGGCTTCGGGCTTGTGTCCCTCTGCTCAGCATTCGTGAAATCCTACCCCGGCCTCCTCGTCTTGCGTGCCATACTTGGTGCATTCGAAGGTGGAGCGATGCCCGGCATGGCGTTCTACCTGAGCACCTTCTACAAGCGTAAAGAACTACTCTTCCGCATCGGCATCTACGTCTCGGCTGCGTCGATGGCTGGGGCGTTTGGCGGCCTCCTGGCAACTGGCCTCTCACGCATCCCAGAATGGGGCACCGCCGCGATGCGTATCGGCACATGGCGAAACATCTTCTTCTTCGAGGGCCTGATCACGATGATCATCGGATTCATGGCACCAATCTGGCTGCCCAGCTCGCCGGTCACCTGTAAGTTCCTCACGGAGAGGGAGCAGACGATCGCCGCGGAGCGGCTTCTCCGGGAGCACAGGGCCCAGCCAGAACAGAACGTCACTCTGCAAGATGTCAAGCAGGCCATCTTCTGCATTCATAACTACACCTGTGCCTTCGGCTTCTTCCTGATCAACATCACCGTGCAGGGTCTCTCCGTGTTCCTGCCGACGATCCTCCGAGATCTGAACTGGACGAATACCCAGGCCCAGCTGTACAGCGTCCCTCCATACGTATGCGCTTGCGTCGTTGCGGTTGCCATCGCCTACATCAGCGACAAGACACGCAGGCGAGGTGTGTACCTGGCGGCCTTCTCGTTACTGTCGATCACGGGCTTTGCGATCCTTCGGTGGGAAAGTGATCCCAACATCCGCTATATGGCAGTCTTCTTCGTCACTGTCGGAGCCTTCCCCGGAGGGCCCGGCTTCTTGGCTTGGGCGATCAACAGTAAGGCTTCCACATCTATAGGGCTAGAAGCAATAATTAACCTCGTGCATCCAGACTCTGCTGGACCCGCAGTTCGTGCAGTTTCTTCCGGCTACGTAGTGACACTGGGGACGATCGGCGGGATCGTGGCAACGTGAGTAACTCTATATTATCTCCTTCACGGCCGAAGCGTGAGAGATGCTGATACCGGCAAAGTTGGTCATACACGTCGTCGGATGCGCCAGCTTACCATACCGGCCACTCAATCAACCTCGGTGGCCAGCTTGGCGTCCTGGTCCTGTCCGTATTTGGTATTGCATACTGCACATATGAGAATAAAGCACGAGCAGCGGGGAAACGGGACACACGACTGGATGGACTTGATGATGAGCAAAAGACACGTCTTGGATCAAGGCATCCTGAGTTTCGATATATGGTGTGATTATATTACCGATCGGAGGCCTGGGCTGTGCCTGTTTTCCGTGTAGGTGCTAGTATTCTATTCCATCATGCGTATCAACGAACAAGCTGTCAGGTTCGGACCACTCCTACCGACTTGACCTCTTCTTTTTAAGAAGACTCGTTGAGAAACGTAGCCCACCATGTCCCGCGTCTACTCGGTTTCTTTGTCCAACTCAGCGGCTAGCGACCTATTGATAGTTCTCAACATGTCAGTCAGTGTGTGAAGATGCGTAATTTGATCAACGGTTCCCGTCATGGGCGAGCATTCGATGACTTCACCCACCCCTGCTTCCGAGCCGGGCGTGGGTGCAGGTTCTTGGGCCGACGCATCTACACCGGACGTACTGGGGTTCTTCGGGTGAGGCGTTGATTCGCACTCCTGGCATTGAGAACACTTTTCGCTCTTCGTTGTCCCAGGCCCGGAATCCTCGATGTCCCTCACCGCACCACAGTGATCTCGGTCTCCCCTCTTGAAACGGGATGCAGCTCCATGGACTGGATTTGGTGGGCGATCATGTGCAGACGTAGACGGAGACTCGAGAGACTCGTCGCCTTCGTCCTGAGAGTTGTCAACAAGGACCCAATCTGAGTCGGTATCAGCCGGCTGTGAAGTATGGCTCGGGGCAGGATCTTGGTTCGGAGAATCATGGGACGCCATTTTCTGACTGAATTCGGTATTATTTGATATCAATGCAAGCAGAGATCATTGTCGTGAAAATCCTGAGCCCAGCGAGCGGATTCTGAGCTGTTCTATACCCGTAGTGATGTGTGGCCTGATTCTCGTCCCATGAGGATCCTCATGAGCCGCCCCTGCTCGTTGAGTTGACGAGACTCAGATAGGCAATGATGAACGGTTCTCAGCCAGATTGACAGTTCCCCACTCAAACAGGTCTTCGCTGGGTGTGACCAGAGTGAAGTCTTAAGACCTCCACACGACTTCAGCAGCAAACAGCGGAGCAACTTACGGCCCATCTTTTGGACCCTGCACGCTTGTGTGTTCCGCCATTTTGACGCCTCGTCATGAAATGTTTGTCTCGGCCGAGGGAATCTGGAAAGGGGTTCCCCTGCCTGTCGTGACTCGTCCCGTGAAACAAATTTAGCCTCAAACGCTTCCCCATAAAAATATTGACTAACCCGACCGTTCACAGCTGAGCCTCCCTGCCCCTTTCTTATATCGAATATAGCATTATTAGAGTAAGAACGCCTTTCATCGACTGATTTTTCTCTGTGAAAAACGTGTTTCTTCCTTCTGAGGAGTACCCCATTACCGTAAGCTGGATGGACGATTCCGGGGCGTTGTCTCGCTCGGATGAACTTCCCGGTGTCGACCCACCCGATCGCAAAGACCCGTTCGTTTTCCCACAAACCGAGTGACAAAGGCTTCATCTCCTGTCCGTTTCATTTCGCTGTCGTCACGCATATGGTTGGTGGACCCCCTAAATTCCCCGGTGACTGCCGTAAAGCAGGCATGCAGCCACGCGGGCTCCAGGGAAATAGTCGACGTCGAATTTGTCAACGCGAAACTGGACATTTTCGGGATCCACGTCCGAGGATGGTGCCAGAAATGAGCTCTCGCTGACGAAACCGGTTCAACGGCAAGGCTCCGCAGGGCAGTATACTACCATAGTAGTACATAAGAGACTGGATGCTCTGCCAAGCCGTGCCTGGTTGAAGCTCGTCTCTCTTACTTTCGTTCTTAACCAGCATCAAGTCTGTACATTCGTTGACATATTAATTTTGCTATACTCTGTACATATTTCCAACATACACAATATGGTCACCTTCTCTTCCCTCCTTGCTGCCACCTCGGCCATCGCCGGTGTCTCTGCCGCCGTCGCAAAGGGCGAGTCCCTCCACAAGCGTCTGACCTCGAGCTCCACTGGTACGAGCGGAGGATACTACTACTCCTTCTGGACGGAGGAACCCACTGGTGTTGACTACGAGAACGGAAGCAATGGGGAGTACTCTGTGACGTGGGAGGCCAGCAGCGTCGACTTTGTCGCTGGCAAGGGATGGAATCCTGGTGCCGAGAGGTATGTTCAGCCTAGGACGAGGACTCCAAATCGGACCATGATACTAACACTGCACGTAGGAGCATCAAGTTTGACGCCGACTTCAACCCCGATGGCAACGCCTACCTGTCCGTCTACGGATGGACGACCAGCCCTCTGATCGAGTACTACATCTGCGAGAACTATGGCGACTACAACCCCGGCTCTGCGGCCACCCACATGGGTACCGTCGACTCGGATGGCTCCACCTACGATATCTACAAGACGACCCGGACGGACGCCGCGTCGATCGCGGGCGACGGCGAGACTTTCGAGCAGTACTGGAGCATCCGTCAGGACCATCGCAACAGCGGTACTGTCACCACCTCCAACCACTTCGAGGCGTGGGAGTCGTTGGGCATGAGCATTGGCTCGTTCACCAACGGTGCTTATCAGATCGTCGCCACGGAGGGCTACAAGAGCTCCGGCTCCAGCACTGTCACCGTCTCCGAGGCTTGAACGGCTCGAAGCATTGGTAGGAGTAGGCAGTCATTCATATGGTGTTTTAATACCATTAGTCCGTCCTTCATCGTTTTCGAATTTGCAAATCCTATCATCGGGCAGAATCCACACACTGTGAACAAAGCTCCGTCATCGGCCATCTATCATGATTAGGCACATACCTTTGGACAAGTCCCTCTCACACGTACTGTTCTCAAACAGGGATGGCATATAGTACAGCAAAGTGAACAGCCCCAAGGCAAGCCCGTGCCAACAGGTAGACTGTCTCCCAAGCGATTATTCCGCAGCCGGTTATCCCAATAGAAGAGACTATAATCCAAGGCTTGCCTACCTAAGGTAGGTAGCGACCATATGCCGATGATCATGACCTCACCTCAGCCACCAGAACTGTAGGCCTGCCTTTAGATGCCTATTTTTAGCCCGAGAATATCCTATCTCTCTGCAGGGCGGGAGGGTGGTAACACTTGCAAACAAATCGTCTCAGATGCCGCCGACTTTTGCGGGAGACGGGAGACAGTTGACATGCCAAAGCCGCCGAATATGCGCGGGATGATCGACCCGAGATCGCACCCGATGCCGAGAGTCGGCTCATCCTTGGTAGAGAGAGTCCAACGTCAAGTTTATCTCAAGCGCTCACGAATTCCCCTTCGCGTACCGCAATGCTTCTACGATTCAGGACAGTAGGCTGTCGCACTTCCCGTCCCAATATCAAGCCGTTCTTGGCCTCTCAACTACGAGCAGGCAGATTTCCGCAGGCCCCCACAGGCTCTGTCACATGCTGGTCGAACATGTCCACCTCCGCTCGCCCGGATCCCATCGTGGAACAGCTCAAGCAGCACACCACCTGCGACGTCTCCAACGCTCTCGTGAAACTGAAACACCGCAACGGCGGCTTCCTCTCGGGCCTCACCCTCTGGTCGCCGGAGCGACAGGCCGGCGACACCCGCATCGTCGGCCCTGCGTACACCGTCAAGTACGCGCCGCTGGCGGATCCCGCACCCAAGCATCCCACGCATTACATCGACTCGGTCCCCGCCGGCGCGGTCGTCTTCGTCTCGTGTCCCGCCAGGACGCCCAATGCGGT
This sequence comes from Juglanconis oblonga, assembly GCA_003012965.1. Lineage (NCBI taxonomy): Eukaryota > Fungi > Ascomycota > Sordariomycetes > Diaporthales > Juglanconidaceae > Juglanconis > Juglanconis oblonga. The sequence continues at coordinate 36,057 of MUZH01004205.1, read as the reverse complement.
CTACGGAGGACTCATGACTGCCCGGGCTCGCGCCCGCGGTGCGGTGGGGAGCATCATCGACGGGCGATTCCGGGACCTGCAGGAACAGCGCGAGCTGGGGTTCCCCGTCTTTGGGAGGGATGTGGGCACGGCGCCGCCGCAGGAACTGCTCAAGGTTGTTGGCGTGAATGTGCCTGTCAAGTTGGCCACGGATGAGCAGGACATGGAGATCCGCCCTGGGGATTATCTCATTGGGGATTTGAATGGCGTTGTCGTGCTTCCGAAGGAGTTGGCGGAGGAGGCGTTGCCATTGATCAAGAAGTCGGTCGAGGCAGATGATCAGATGATGGTCGCGGTCAAGAACGGGATGGGCTTTGAGGAGGCGAGTAAGAAATTTCGGTCTTGAGTATGACCGGACTCCTCCTTATTTGGTCGCTCACCAAGGGCATATGTCTCTATCACACCAACCCCTTGAGATGATTGAGGGACCTCGGCAGAGGAGTTGTACGCGGAAATGTAGAAACCTACAAGACGTAGATGGACAAAAGAGACCACCAGCGCTTACGTATACCCGGTCCCCCCCCCCCCCCGATGTATAATCAATCACCATCGTCGACTGTTGAACTGTCAAAACTATGCCGTGGGGAATCCACACCTCACCGTCTCTGCCCCTCAAGGTCAGGACCTCAAATCCCCCCCCCCCCAACAGCCTTCTACCATTTATCATGCGTAGATGAAGCGGTTATTACGAATTTCTAGCTCTCGGTGATTGATCATTTCTGATGCAAGCTAAGAAGGTGCTATCGACTGTCCTAACAGTGGATTAGTGGATTTGAGACCCAAATACTCAATTCGTACTCAACTTCTTCGGCTCTCTAATCCACGGTTCCTGTGGTTAATGCTGGGCCGACCTACCCACTGCCTGGACAATCTCTTCATCGGAGCGACCAACTCCTCACATCCGACGAGCTCTCTGGATGTCTCGGTCAGGCCAGTTTGTACGAGCTTGAAATTCAACTGAAGGATGGTCGGGGGGGGGGGGGGGGATATATAGGCGTACCGAGGATAAGAGAAAGATTGAAGCCTGATATAATTGATAGGAATTTTACCGCATGGTAGCTTAGATAAATAAATCTAGTCTCATCGTCCTCTCCCCTTTTTGGTGTTTGTTCAAAGCGGGAAGGCAGACGAGAAGGCAGACGAGAAGGCAAGAAGCTGGAAAACCTGGACAAATCTTTTTTCATATGTAGCTAAATATTGATGCCTTTTCTTCTCGTGCTTAGTAGGTCTAGTGATACATCAAAGATTGAAGTTCTTCCGTTTTTACGGTTGGAGGGAGAGGGTAAGGGGCTTAACTTCATAAATATTTATCATTTAGTCCTAGCCTTTTCTTTACCAGACAATATCAATACCTTGTTCAAAGTTTGCACTTTCCATCATCTGCGTGTAATATTCCTATGTCATCTCCTGCGAGGCAATACTATCTGAACATCTTGCTGAGTGGTCCTCATTCATTTCCCGTTGGTAGACTTTTCGCCAGATGTCCCAAGCTAATCACGCCTGTGCTTTGTAGTAGGCTATGACTGTTCAACTACTCCACAGTATCGGTTAATACTTCGATCAGAGGTTTTGAGTCGCCGACTGGGAATCGAGTCGAATCGACGCCGCTCCAGGCCTGTCTTGCAGATAACGGCATGGACCGGTGAGTGCATAGGGAGGCGGAGCCGCGGCAGCATTGCAGATGTATGTATGCACTATGGTCATATGACATTGAATATGGCCAACCGCATCCGCACTCAACCCACCTCAGAAACCTTGCCGACTTTCAGTGGCCCACAGGTTGCCTTATCTGGGGGCCAACTGCATGCCAAGCGAGATTGAATCGAAAGGCATCATTGTGGACTCTCGAGATTGATTAAGAAGGTCTTATGGACTCGGATCTCGTGAATGACGGTGAACGACCGTGAACCACGGTGAGGGATAGAAATTTGAATGCCGACCTTGGCCATATAGTCGACATGCTTGCCTTCTGAGATACCATTCCATGGCAGAGAAGCATGCCCGCACCTATGCCCAATCCAGCCAGGAGAAAGAGAAGCCCACAGCAAGCGCAGCACCGTGATAGACGGAGGACTGAGCGGCACCACTTGACGATCGACCAAGACCATCCGCCGCCGCAATTTTGGGACAACCTGTCCCATATTCCCTTGGTCAAGAAAGCGCTCAGGGAGCTTGATCGACGGAACAGCACCAATCAACCACGCGGACAAGGCTTAGAATACCCGCGTCTATCTCCTGGTGGTCATCAACAGCTTGACATTAGCACCATAGATCAAGATCTTAAGCGGTTCTCACGCATGGGCGGTCCTGACCTCGGCGATCTACGAGGGGTATGCACTTTACCAGCTAACTCACTTTCATATCCTTCTTCACGATGCTTGTGTCGCGCCTGTCCTCTTCTTCCCCCCCCCCCCTACTGTGTGCGTCTCTCTGATCTCACCGCAGTATGCATACAACCCTGAACCACCACAACCACCACAACCACCACCATCCACCGAGGACCGAGGCCGAGGTCGACATCGCTCGAGCATGCCCAGACGCGGCTCCCACCCTCGCGGCGGTGCTTCTAGGTCTAGCCTTGGTAAACGTAGGCGCAATGCCGATAGCGAATCTTCAGAGCTGAAAGGAGAGCCAAGGACTAGAGGTCGGCATGGACGCGGACGCGGACGCGGACACGGGCACGGGCACGGACGCAGAGGCATTGGACGACCTAAGGATAGTGGCATCACGCGGGATCCATTGACGTTGGCAGGCGAGAACTCAACCACGACAAGCAACAAAAGTGGCCCATACGATCCCACTTTCGAACAGCACCTGCTCGACGATAACGTGTTTCCATTGGATTATCACTGGCCAAATGGGGTCAGAGTGGAACTCCCGGAGAACATGGCCGAGATCAAGTCTGAGTTACTCGCCGGGCGCACATCGGATCATGATGATGATTTCCTTCACTTTCAAGACAAGTACACTCGAGCTTCGCACGAAGACGATGTTGCAAATCTGCTTGATACTATCCAGGGCAATGGTCCAGATTTACTCCGGTCTCATGTCATCCACCAGAAGACAAGAATGAGCAACCTCAGCCCGTTGACGGATGAGACAATCCGACCGGGCAACCCGGACCGTCTTTATGGGGCACCTGCTATCGAACTTGAAAAGTCCATCCGCCAGATATTGGAGAACATGATAGTACCTACGAGTCGAAAGGATTTTATTTGTCCTAATTTTATGGTTCACGTCAAGAGCGACCGCGGCGACATCACAGTAGCAAGGGTACAGGCTACTTACGACGGTGCGCTTGCAGCCCGAGGAATGCATGCCCTATGGTGTTTTGGCAATCATGCTAATCAACATTCTGGGACTGGCGTCCGAGGAAGTAATGCAGGTAGCAGCACGAGGGTCGTGGGAGAGGGCTCGTGCTCGGATGAGCACTCTCGGGTAGCTCGAAGTATTACATGTATCTGGGCTGCTGGTATGTTAAAGATGTACGCCACTTATTACCAAGAAAAGCCATCAATCGGAGAGGGACACTCGCCGGAAGCTCGACCATCCCAGTTCCCCAGATACGTCTCGTGCCTTATCGGTTCATGGATCATGACGGACGAGGAAGAGCAATTTCGAAAAGGCGTTGCGGCATACCGAAACGGACTGGACTGGGCCAAGAGGCAGCGTGACCAGGTGATCAGTCGCGCCAACGAGAGGGTATGGGCCGAAGAAGAGGTTGAGCAAAGCCCAAGACATAAGGGCGAATCCGAACAGGAGGACGAGTTCGAAGAGGAGGACGAGTTCGAAGAGGCGGATGAATCCGAGGAGGAGGAGGATGAATCCGAGGAGGAGGACGAACACGACGAGGAGGATGAAGCCGAAGAGGAGTACCGAGACCGAATCTTTGCCAGACAAAGCTCGGAACAAAGGGAGCAAGATGATGGCGAAGATAATGACGCCGAGGATGAGAGTATATTCAGGAGCTTTGATAGCCAGCAGACAGTGACACCGAGATCATACCGACGGCACCCAAATGGACAGCGCTCAGGAGAGTCTCAGACATGAGTAAGAAGTCGTCATCTGGCTGGACCGAGAGCGGATCATGAGTGAGCATGTACGAGTGAGCGCCTGGGTGTCGCACCATCTCATAATGCTTGGCTAGTTACAGCCATGGTCAAGGTAGCGCACAGAGAGTTTCGATGGATGGCGGAGAATTCTGCATTCATTTACGGTATACGTAAGCAATTTTGTTTTTCTTGACAGTTGGTGGTTGTTTCGAGGTATCAGATGAGAATTTTCATGAGAAGATGAATCGAGCAAATTAAAGTGTTGTAAACGGCACTGTGTGATCTTGGGTGCTAGGCTTTCGAGCATCATCGATTGTATGAAGAAAACTGTTACAGCTTTTATAACTATATTAACAGCTCAAAAAAACAACCACCACTTAAAGGATTGTAAAACTCCCGTCTGGACTGCCATTGGAAGTCGACGCGGCTTTACGCAAAGGAACTGAGGTTGTCTTAGTTCGTATAGGATCCACTATCCTCGATATCTCGTAGATTTACAGCATACACCGTTGCTGCAACCTTACAATACAAAGAGGTCTGTCTCGAGTCTCATAGAATTATATGGCTGAGCCAAATCTTAATGTGTTTTGAATTCCAGTAATAATTTCTGGGATCATGACCTCTGCATACACGTATCAATTGATGCGTGTGGCTAGTCGATCAGCCCAGGTGAAGCTTTCCAGTTAAGCCAGGGGAAGGGCCACTGGCGGTGGAACAACTGCGCAAGAGGAATATTGCTGAACATGTCTACAATATCCACATTGGCCTAATGACTCACCTCCTGGTTCATGTTCTTGGCCTGGTATATACCTAGGTAGGCACTATATCTGGCCGAGAACCTCGACTCCCAACACTGGAGCTCGGTCTTCGTCACTGCCTCCAAAGGTTGCAAAATAAGGGGCTGGAAGGGGGGTGGGTGAGGTATTCACGTTGAAGTAATGGGAAATTCCATGTTGCTGGGGATGAGAGGATCAGCTTCGCTAGCCAGGCTTCCATCCTCGTTGTCCTTGAACTCCTCATCGCTCTTCCGGCCAGGCCCAAAGAATTTGCGGTCGAAGCCTTTAAAGCTTTGCTCCATCTCCGCGTCCTCCTCTTACGCTAAACATTAATCAAATTGATCCGAAGCAGAAGCACAAGAGGCAGCAGTGCCACCACTGGTAGAGGCGGCGGCGGCCGAAGAAGTCTTCTTCCCCTTGTTGGAACTATATCCTCGTGTGTTGAGGCTGGGCTAGAGAGGATTGCAAGAACTGGGCGCACTCAGCGAGCCTTGAAGTGGCCACGTACGATGGTGGGAGGGCATGATCTCGTGACGTAGCGGCGAGCACCAAAGATACCTCGAGTCCATATATGGTCTCGACCTGGTTTGAAATTTGGGTCTTGAGAAATAGGCCAAGTTTTTCAACGCTAGTAGACGTATCTGGTATCTCATGCGGCCGACACAGTGTCGGGGGTATATGATGAGACGGTGGAATAGGTATGCCTTCCTTCGGGTACCTCGCATATTCTGTTGCGGCCATGCCCCTGAAATATATCCACTCTACGCCAACTATTCCCGTCGGTGATTGCGACCTACACACTTCGTTTTGGGGGTCAAGCCGTCCTATTTTTTCCTTTTGCTTGTTTGGAAACAACCCAAGAACATTTAGAAGTGTGCGCCGCCATCTGAACGAGGAGCAACAGTCAGATTCCTGACCATGAGACCAGCATGGGAATGCATCACCGGCTGGGACGACACAGGCCCTGAAGAGGGGAGAAGGTTGCGTACCGATGATCACCGTGGTCCCATTGGCATAATCCGCCCTCACAAAGAACAGATACGCCTCGGCCACATCCTCCGGACAGCCCACGAAGCCTACGCTGAGCTCCCTGGCACCCTTGGCGAGCACCTCCTCCTGGGCCTCTTTCGAGTGCCCGTGCTTATCCCACAGCTCCGTCCGACACAACCCCGGCACCACTGTATTGACGCGGATTTTCTTCGCTGCCAGCTCCATCGCCAGCCCCTGGGTCAACGAGTTCACCCCGCCGTTCAGCGCGCCTCCGATCGCCGCACTCCTGCTCGGCCGTAACGCCGCCAAGCCCGAGGTGAGGGTGAGGGAGCCGCCGGGAGACACGATGTCGTGCGCGGCGAGCGCCTTGGCCACGACGACGCTGCCCCAGAATTTGACGCCGAACAGATACCTCGCGTCCGAGAGATCTGCTTCGGCGAGCGAGCCGCGTATCACCCGGTCTACGGAGGTGAAGATTACGTGGTCCAGCGGCGCGAGGGATCGCAGGAGCGCGGTGAAGGCTGGCTCGTTGCGAACATCCCCTACGCGGCCCTCTACGGGGAGGAGGAGCGGAGCGTTGATCTCGGCGATGTGCGCGTTGAGCCGGGCGACGGCGTCGAGCACGTGGGCCTGGTGGTGCGAGACGAGGGTCACGGAGGCACCGTGTTCCAGGAGGACGCGGGCGCAGCCGAAGCCGATGCTGGAGGGGGAGATCAGTCTTGCGCGTCTCCCAGGACCATGGGAGCAGCATACCCTGACGTGCCTCCTATGAGAACGATCTTTTTGCCGACAAGCTTGTCTCGGCTGGACGGTCTGGTCGTTTTGGTCATGGCTGTCGCGAGAGCACCCCCGGCAGGTGCTGATGGGTCGCGAATGGCGAGGAGTAGGGACTGCTGATAGTGTTATACGTGTACTCTGGAACCGAGTCTATCTCCACCGTCTCACCGGGGGATGCGTGCAGGAGCTTGCTTTATTCATATCATCCTCCATCACTCACAGTGCCAGGTCCAGGCTTGTCAACCCTCGCGGCACGACTCTGCCGACATAATCAAGGAATGCGGAGCGTAGAAAGGCTTGGCAATGCACCTGCTGTTCCCGAGCGGAACGCGGCACACGCGCCATTGTGTGGGCTGCTGCGTGCCAAGACAAATCAACATCATAGGCTTTTGGGCGCGGGCCGTAGCTGGTCGATCAGCTAATCAGCTAATAGAGGTTGTAGCCAAGATGCCGATCTGCCGAGGGGCCAGCTGCAGCGCTCCGGCCTGCCGGCGCTGCTCGGCTGACGTAATGCCGGTCCAGCCGGCACGTGCCAGCCTGCCTGTGTCGAAGCTCCTGCTGGCATTCCATTCAAACACCCCGCATAGTTGCCTACACATGGAAAACTTGACCGCATGGGACCCGAGATCGCAAAGTGCCGAGGCGCAAGTCCGACCGCTCGACCGCTCGACCGCTCGATATCGACAACAACGGCCGCGTCGTCATCCTCGATGCCTCCTCCTCCTCCAATCCTCTCCGCTCGCGGTCTCAAGCATCCGGCCGCGAGGAGGAGGACGACTGGTATGAGAAGAACGTGGCCGGGCACCAGTCCGACAAGGTGGACAACTGGTACGAGAACAACCGGTACGAGAACAACTTGGCCGGCCATCGGTCTGATGAGGAGGAACGGGGTCGCCCTCGTAAAAAGCGGCAGCGACGTAGAAGTGAGCATACTGTGGACACTCTGCCCTCGCTGAAAGACACTTCTGCGGCTGTGGCAGAGGATTTGCCATCCGTAGAAAACGCCACATGATGGTCATCTTATGGATATTGGGCGACAGTATCACATGTACCTACACAACAGCTCCACGATCCAAACAATGCAACCCAGCCTACCAGCCTACCAGCCTACCAGCCTACCAGCCTACCAGCCTACCAGCCTACCTGGCCAAGTCGTGTGTGACATCGAGCGCACTCAGCGATTGGCCTGATGCTGGATATACCCGTCACCATCATCCTCAGCCGGCTAGCAGCTAGTGGCAGAACTAGGCTAGCCTTTATATAGGGCAGCTACTGCTGCTGCCGCTTACTCGGCCTCTATATCATGCTGTCTCTTGCGCTTCGAACCTATATCCTCCTCTGAAGTATTAGAGAGCAGTAGCATCTCCCCGGGGTCCAACGCAAGGTCGCTGATCTCGTTATTATCCTTGCTAGCGCTGCCGAAGCTAGGGGACGGTCGCGGGAGTAGATACGGCAAAGGACCCCGGGCGAGGACTAGGGTCGTCTTTACTGCGGCATTTTACAGGTAATAAGTACCCAGGTATTATCACCCCTGAACCGTATCTCTGCATCCTCCCTTCTCCCCAGCACATTGATATACAGACTTCGCCTTGCATAAATACATGAAAACTGCCAAATGTCGGCTTATTTCATGATCTTTAAGATCGACCGTCATGATCCCCAAGATCACCTGTCCAGCAGATCCAGTTCGTGTTGTTTCGGGGCAGGCTGGGGCACTGAAACGCGCGCCTCGCCTAGAGTTGCCGGCGTTGAAACCCTTTTTGGACATCTGAGCAACGGAGCCGTCTCAAGGTTGTTTGAGCCTCATCCCAACCTTGTGCAAACTATGAGATGAGACGCAGCCCCCTATCGCATCGTAGCCGCTGTCGAAATCTCGTTGAGCCAAAAACGCGGGCTTCCCTCCTCATCATGGCTGTCTTGGACCGAAACAGCCAGCTCTGGAGCTTAGCCACGACCACGATATCACGACGACATCACGCTGGACGGTGAAGAGGCAACTGGATTTGCCCGAGTAATTGATACCCAACACCCACCGACATAATGGCCTCTCACAAGTACGAAAACGTCCAGCTCTCGAGCGACGAGCACGATCCTGACCACAGCTCGAGATCGAGTACCGAGGTGGAATCGTTGATGGGCGAGGAGAAGTCATGGCAGGCACAGCAACTACGCGAAAAGTCCAAGACCAGAGGCCTGGCGTACATCCTAAGGTCGTCAAGGTGGATGCTGGACACAACATTATTATTGATCATCGTCGCCCTACTGGTGCGGAGTGAGATGAGGGAGCCACCAACAGACCTGGTGCAGCTGAACGGCGACATGACAGGCTTTGGGCCAAGATGTTCGTTTGAACCCCAGCGGATGAATGGCATGCAGAACCCAAGCTAATGGCCGCATCGCAGTCCCCCAAAAACTCACCCGGTTCGAATATGATACCTCATATGCGCCGATGAATACATCCGAATTCTTCACCGACGAGGTTCTGCAGAAGTGGAATGGTCTCATGCCAAGTAAGTGGTCCTTGCTCTCCAGTTCTGAACGTTCCTGTAAATGCTGACCATGTTACAGAGGGTATGGGTTTCCAATGGGTCAATGACACACAAAAGTACCATGACCTCCCCCATCCTATAGACTGGTATGAGGGCATGACCGTCTTCACCACCTCCGTGACACACCAGATCCACTGCCTGGTATGTCCTCATGTCTCTCTCCACATGGTCACTGTTGGCCTGCTGCTGATACGTCCCAGTTCACCATTGCCCAGACCTATTCGGGTCTGTCTTCCGGCCACTCCATCCCGGAGGACCACCACTGGCACATGATCCACTGCATCGCCTACATGCGACAGGCTGTTCTGTGCGCCGCCGACACAGCTCTCGAGGGCAAGGCCACCACGTTCCCCGACGACAACTCCGGGAGTGACGGATGGGATGCTACGCATGTGTGCAAGGATTATGACCAGGTCAAGCAATACCTGGAAGGCGTACGGGCGTACGACGACCAACTGATTTACTAAGGCGTGCGGTGCTTCCAAGCTGGACGTCGGATCCGTGCAGCATTCCATGGCATTGTTATGGCGTTAGATGGCAGGGAATTATATTCTGGTCTTGATCTTATCCACCAGCGTAATGGATAGGAATTCTGGGGTGTTTGTCTCCTCTGAACTCGGAATCCATGTGTGTGTTGGGTGTGGAGGGTGATTCACCTCTTCGAGAACGCACTTATGAGCAACAGTTCTCTAGGCACCTCCTGCCCGCAAGACTCTTGTTAATGGGGCTTTCATGCAAACTTCGTCCGGCTACCAAGAGCTCTACTCCGTGGCCGACGTTCAAGAACATCGAGGGGCATAGTAGGGCCAGAACAACGAAGTGTGCATCTCGACATCATATTTATCCGCGAGCTGCGACCGAGCTGTCTTAACGCGGGGTTTGCGGGAGCAGACGGCGCATGCTATCCAGGAAAGGAGGCCCAGTCGTCGTGTGGGCCATGGCTACAGCAGAAAAGGCGAGAGGACCTCCTAGATGTCGAGTTCGAGTACTAAACGAGCCTGACAAGGGAATTGATCTGCAGAGATCTTCACGTTGAGGCGGTCGAGACAATTTTGCACACACTCAATGACCTCCAATCTGACACCTGTAGGGCCAGACTACAACAGGTAATGAGGCCTGACATCGGGATTCAATTTCTACGTTCTGGGATATAATTATAGTATCACACTGCAGACAATCGAATCGCGCGACGTGGTTAAGCCTGGGGGCCCTCAAGGCTCCCGGGGGGTGCAGCTATACTCGAATGGATAACCACCTTTGGAGTTTGTTGGTGGGGGCTCCTCTGTATGTGGACAGGATGCGGCTGGATCCCTCAGGCCTGTGGATAATGAGGTCGAGCGGTGAACCCAGGAATGAGCGGCCGCCGTTGTGGCAGAGCGTGTCACACATCAGGCAGACCAAGCTACATAAAGTGGGCTCAGCTGAGTATGCAGTTGGTTTCCATCTCGTGGTCGTTATGCGGCGCAGATGCAGGGCTGACGTCCTTTTGTTGCTCTTATTGAGACACGTCTGGTCCAAACCCCGGATGTCCAGCCGTCGTCAGTGTGTTGGCTGTGCCACTGCGGCTGAGCAGCATCTCAACTGATGATTCCAACGCAGTGTTGATCTTCTGACGTGTCTGAACCAGCAAGAAAAACAAGACTGTACAGCGTTCCTTTGCTAAAGGAAGGATTTCAGATCAGGCCTGACCCGGACGGTTGGTCTTACGAGAAGTCTTCCAGTCCATATTTCAATTCGAACAATTTCCAGTTGAGATTTGTTGATATTTTCCATGGAATAATATCTCTCTGATCTCCATATCATTCTCCTCTCTGGTTTTGCGATACCACAGGCGCCCCTGAGACACATCATGGCGCGACGCAAGAGTGTCCAGATGGCTGCGCTTCTGGCGCTCCCCAATGCCGTGATGGCTCTGGATCCCCGGGATTCATCGGGCTTGACTGTCGGTCCTGGATTCATTCACTCACCAGTCACAAGGGCAGACCTCCCTTCCCACCTTGTTAGGAGGTCAACGCCGAAGAGAAGTTCGTCATCGGCAGTAGCGTTGGGATCTGTCGAAATCACAAATATGTCCGTGAATTCATATTCTATTCTCGGTTGTTCTTCTTCCTGCTGGGTTGATATGGCCGGGCCCCTTTCCTATCCTAGAATTATGTCTTTCTGTGGCAGTACTGGACTGGGGCTATCAACCTCCTTGGTCCGTACTACTCATCTCGAGAGAGAGGTTGCTGACCACGAGGCCTGCAGACAGCGCAGATACTATGTAAATGTTACTATCGGCGGACAAGAAACCTTCCTAGCAGTAGATACTGGGAGTTATGAACTTTGGGTGAATCCAACATGCTCCACGGCTCAGGATCTCGTCACACTAGGCACCGACTTCCTCGGTACTGCATATTGCAACACCCTCGGTCGCTACGATCCTGCAAGTTCGACAACATCCAACGATCTGAACATATCATCTACAATTAGCTATGCCGACAGTGCAGGAGCGAACGTGGACTACTATACAGACACGGTCAATATCGCGGGCTTGGGGATCGACAACCAGCGGTTTGGAGTCGCGACCTCCTCCCTGTACTCTGCAACAGGATACCTCGGCCTTGGTCCTGATATTCATTATGGTTTCAACATCACTCCACCAATGAAGGATTATGAAAAAATTGCGGGGGGCGGAGGCTATTCTTTACCATTGCAATCCATGGCCTCCCAAGGTCTCATCAACCGCCCGGCTTTTAGTCTTGTACGTACCCCATGCCATGTTCTGCTTCTTTTCAACAGCTTCGTGCGAAGATCTATCTTCTATGCGCTTCACGCTGCGTGCAATCACAGCCCTTGCGCTGCTTCTCTCCCCGTTTTCACCGTCGTTTGAGTCATCTACGACCTGACCATCTGGGCCGCACAGGATCTTCGAGACGACAATGAGACCACAGGGTCCTTGATCTTTGGTGGCCTCGACAAGAGTAAATTCTCGAACACGCTGTACCAGGTGTCCGTGAACCCCCCCAACTATGTCACCCACCCTTTTGGTCAAGGTAATATCACGTTGCCGGACTACGCCTGGAACATCACTGTTTCGAGTGTGGGATTGACAACGAAGAACGGGACAAAGACCCTGCGCGGAGACAGTGACCCCTTCGACATAGTGCTCGATAGTGGTACGCCCAGCAATATCATACCACCAGGTATGGTATCCAAAATCTGTGACGAGTTTGCAGGTTCTTTTGCTGCGGAGATGGCAATATGCTTCGTCAACTGCAACAATACCAAGTTCAATCTCGGGACACTGGATTTCGGCTTTGATGGGTCATCGGGTACAACAATCGCAGTGCAATATGAGAACCTCGTGTACGAGACGAACGTCGCCGACTTTGCCGCAGCGACCGCGATCAACGTCTCGGACATACTTCATTATGTTGATTTGGACGGGATTCTCTCCCCCTCGGATATCAGCAAAGTGAAGTCCTTCCAACCTGTCGACACGTCCGCCGACAACGTACTCTCGGCGGACCAGACTGACGATTCTGACATGCCTACCCTCTGTTATATGAATACTTACGATTCATTGGACGATTCCACAAACTGGGTTCTCGGAGCACCCTTCCTTAGGGATGCATACGCTGTATTGTAAGTAAATTTCCCTCACCCACCCCTCCACCTAGGCACAAGACCAAGTGCCGACACTAAGATGTCAACAGTGATTTTCAGACACGAGCAATCTATCTCGGACAAGCAGCGGATTGTGGCACAGATCTGGTCTCTTTCTCGAGTGGGGTGAATTCTGGCTTGGATGGCATCCCAAACGTAGGCAACTGTAAGAGAGTGGAGCAAACTTTTGATGAGATTCCTGCCATCTCATCAACCACCTCTTCCAACTCGGGCTCCTCCCCTTCATCCTGGTCGTCTTCATCGGCAAGCTCTAAAGGCTCGGAGACTGCGACCATCGGGTTCGCAGCGGGAGGTGCCGCCGCAGGAGTGGTTGTTCTCGGGAGCGGATTTTTCATCTGGAGGAGGCTGCTCGCTAGGAAGCAGAAAGGAAAGTACGCGGAAATCGACGAGTCTGCGGCCGCCCGGGGAGAGGAGGCGAAGTTCGCTCTCATGCCAGAGGACCAGGAATATGGCAGGTTGAACCAGGCGACCGCCTACAAGGACGATGTACATGAAGCCTAAGACGGCTGGTTGGTCAGACTGGGAGTCGTTAAGATAGTGTCAAACTCTGGATGGGAGAGATTATGGATGAACAAGGCGAAGAGATTGATGAATTATCCGGATGGTCTTCAGCATGCCTGTTTTCATTCTTCGGCGACAACGATGGCCATTTTTGCTCCGCCGCCTCCACTCTCCATGGTTTCGTGGATCTTCTGTATATCCTCCATCTTGAACTCCTTACAGGGAATCTTGATTCTTCCCTCATCGACGTCCTCAACCAGCTCCTCCCATGGCATGGCGTGGAAGTCATCGGGCCCTCCTCCGTATCCGCACAGCCTCGTGCGGTTGGGTATCGCCATAGGACTGAACTTCTCCAGCTCCCACTGTCCACCCTGGATTCCGGTCATGCACACCGTGCCCTTGGCCTTCAAGCACGCCGCGCTGTCCAGCAGCGTTGTCGTGCCGGTGAGCTCCAAGCACTTGTCGAATCTCCCGCCCTCGCTCCTCGCCACCTGGGCGGCAATCGACCCCCAATCATCCACAAACACCTCGTCCGCACCAGCCTCCCTCAGCATCCCCTCCCGCTGCGGATTCCTCGTCGTGGCGCCCACCCGGCTCGCACCCAGCTTCACCCTGAGGAACTGCAGCGCGCACAGCCCGATGGAGCTCGTCGCCCCTCGCACAAGCACGCTTTCCCCCCGCTGCACGTCCAGCCCCTCCGTCAACGCGCCCCACGTGGTCTGGAACATCTCCGGCAGGGCCGCGATCTGCCCGACGCTCAGGTTCCGGGTCTCCGGGATGGCGCGCAGGTTCTCCTCCGCCACGCAGCAGTACTCCTCGTAGCTACCCGGGATCTGACGGCCCAACCCGCCCATGCACGTGGCGACGCACTGGCCGAGGGGGAACTTCCACCTGGCGGACGCAGAGGAGGAGGAGGAGGAGGAGGAGGAGGGGTACGCGGCCACGCGCCCGATGCACTCGATGCCGATCACTAGGGGGAACTCGAGGCCCGGCGAGTGGCCTTGCCGCGTGAACATCTCGGCGCGGTTGATGCCGAAGCCGAGGATCTTGATGAGGACCTGGCCGGCTTTGGGGGCGGGCACGGGTACGGTTTGGATCTGCAGGACGGAGATGGGCCCTGGGGTTGCGCAGACGATGGCGCGCATGCTCTTGGGGATGGGAGCCATGATGCTGATGGAGTCCCTGACGAGAGGAGCTATGAACACGAGGGCGCTGAGCAAGTGATCGCGTTGGTCCGGATGCCTTCAATTGAACTGCTCAACATTCGACAAGTCGATGGATATAATGAAGCGACCGCTGTTATAATGAACTGGAAGAGTCGGAGACGCACCCCACTCCCGGCCGAAACGCCACTGAGCACTAGGCCGATATTACTCGCCAGGACGGCTTTGACAGTTCTATGACCACCGTACGACCGAAGACGATAGGGAAATATCTCGTCCCCTGTCTCAGATGAATTGGATGGGTGGGATTCAGGTTCTAAACCCGGGGCCCGTCCGCGTGGAAGCGAACCCGGCTTCGATCAAGTCGTGGTTCTCAAGCCGAGTATTTCTTTATTTTCTGTAAATATCCATGATGTAGTCCTTGACGGTGGTCATCCCGATGCCTCGTTGCCCGTTGATAGTCTTGCCCAAGTCCCAGGAAACACCAGTTCCGTCCCCGAAGATACAACGATATTTGTACCACAGATTACCAGGACTTTCTACCAATTTTTCTCGGAGATGCTCGACAGTCCACTCCTCGCTGGTAAAGTTTGAACCCAAAGTTTGATCAAGCGTGTCTGCCAGCTGTCGGTACGAGATCGTCTCGCCGCCAATGTAGACCACTCGATCCAGCGTTCCCTCGGGCACGAGCACCATCTCAGCCGTCATCCGTCCAATATCCTTGGGCGTAGTAACCGTCACCGTATTCTGCCAGCCCCCCAGTGCTCTCACCTTCTTGTTCTCCAAGTCCACCACGCCGAACTCGGGTAGGAACAAGTAGCTCATGAACAAGCCAGTTGAGATGATCGTCCACTTCGTCTTGTCCTGGGATCTCAGCATCCGCCGCACCTGCAACATCTCGTCGAACAGGCTCAGTGCACTGCCTTCCCCAATCGCCTCGTAGTCCACACCAAACTGCCATGGACTTTGTGGTGCCTCCTGGTCAACACTACAGGGACTATGCCAAGGAGGTAGTATCCGACAGACAACTCACAAATAGCGACGCACGCCAGCCTGCAATGCAGCGGCTGCTGACTTGATCTGTGTGGCCCCCGGCAGCCCGTACCCCCCAGCTTGAATTACCACATCGTACTTGCTGAAGACGGCCGCGAGAGCGGGGACTTCATCATCGACAAAGTTTCCCGGAACCAGAGTCGCACCCAGAGAGCGGAGTCTGGCATTGGAGGCTTGCTTTGACGACGATGATGAGCTGATGGATTCCGCGCGGAGGAGAACATCAACCTTGGTGCAGGCGGTCCGTGAAGGGTGTTCGGCCAAGGCTGAGACTATGGCTTCACCGAGCTCGCCGGCGCCGACGATCAGGATGGACAGGCTCTGAGACATTGCGGCGGGCGGGAAGCGATCAAGCGTGGCTCAGAAGGGCCGGCAGGACGAAGACGGTTGCAGATTTAGAAGAAGAAAAAAGAAAGAAAAAAAAAAGAAGAAGAAAAAACACTGCTTCATGCCACTCATTCAGTCATGGACCCTCGTTATTACAAATCAACGAAAGGGAATGAAAAGCCATTGCCACGCACTATTAATCAGCACTAGTGCTTCGTGTGTTTAAGACATGAGCGCAGGCACCTCTTGTTGCGCGCTATGTACCACAAGGCGCACCCCAGTGAGCATACAATGATTGTCCCAAAATCCGTATGCTAGTTAGTCCCTGAAACAGTTAGCTTTACATTGAGGAACATTTAACAGTCTTTGATTAAGCAGCGCGTATTTGAGTGTATTTTAAATCTCGCGAATTCAACGTGAAAGTTCTATAGTATCGGAGTACATTTAACTATGCTAGCCGAATATATGGTAGCGTTCATACTCTGATGTTAGAGGAGGCGCTGCGCTGCGGCGGAGCGGCGCTGTTCAGTGTTCACCCTCGTTATACCATATGGCAGAAGTTGCAGACCGTAGATCATATAATGGCACCTGGCAGCCTATCCACGGGCGCATGCACCAAACAGCAGGAGGACAAAAGTAACCATGTCAATCTTCTAAGGGGAAATGAAACAGCTGTGATTAGGTTGTTGGCGAGTTGGTCTGGCGAGCTGGCCTGGCGAGATAATATATCTCCCCGTACATGCCATCTCCGCCCCTCCCACCCCGACAACTAAAAAGCCCCCCGGTTTCTCGGCTCTGACAAGAGATCGAGAAAGCTAGATAGACATTGCTGCAGAAGAGTCGCGTCACCTATCCCCCATGACCGACCGGGAGTAAATCTTTGGAAGCGTATTATTTCCTATCGGAGGGGTTTCCGCAGGTGCCCGCCGGAGTCACTCACGGGTATCAGCGGGTGAGCTAAATAGCCCGTCGAGGCGGCCGGCCATGGTGGATCGATCTCAAGGGGCTGAGGGGCGGCGGGCTTTCGTCTCACGGCTCGACTCAGACAACCCAGATCACCGGCATCCCAAAATATAAGACGTGCCCAGCTCTTGAGATTCGGGCACCGTATTCTCTGTGTACTACGTTCCAAGCTTGCGTTGGGCCAAGACATTTACGTGCACCAAGATCAAGCGGCGATCAGCAAAGCGGCACGTTATCGGAACGGAACATACCTAGGTAGTAGGGACCTTCTCGATAGACCCTCAGTCTCACTAAGACAGGCAAGCTGGTTGCTGGGCTTCATATGACCGACTCGATTACTCTGAGGATCTTGCTAACAACCACAGCAGCTGCACGGCAAGATGAAGTGGTGGGGAAAGCACGTCAAAGTATGCCTCGACGTCCGGGACGAGTCGATCCCCAAGCAATGGCTTCTACCAGACGATAAGCTGCCCGCCAAGGAGCAGCAGGACGTGCTGGACGTGCCGACAGGCTCCGGAATCTTGACGGAAGAGGAGATCCGGATTACACAACAAGATGTCCCGCAGCTGCTCGAGGCATACCGCACCGGGACGTGGACCGTCCGACAGGTTGTGACTGCTTTCCTGAAGCAATCGGTCATCATACATCAGCTGGTCAGCATTTCCTCCAACCACCCCCCCCCCTCTCTGTCCGGCTACGTGCAGCCCACAACCGTCCGGTGGGCATGTAACTAACATCCTCCCAGACCAACTTCGCAACCGAGTTCCTCGCCACCGAGGCCCTCGCCCGCGCCGACGAGCTCGACGCCCACTTCGCCGCCACCGGCACACTCATCGGGCCCCTGCACGGGATCCCGATGTCCGTCAAGGAGCAGCTCTCGCTCGCCAACCACATCAACCACAGCGGCTTCGTGGCCCTCATCACCGCCCCGCCGCCTGCCGAGGACGCCCACCTCGTGCAGCTCTTCCGCCGCGCCGGCGCCGTCTTCCACGTGCGCACCAACATCCCGCAGTCGCTCATGCACCTGGACTGCGCCAACAACATCTACGGCTGCACGCTGAACCCGCGGCACCGGCAGCTGTCGCCGGGCGGGTCGTCGGGCGGCGAGGGCGTGAGCCTGGGGGCCCGGTGCGCAGTGCTGGGGATCGGCACGGATATCGGCGGGAGTGTGAGGATCCCGGCCGCATTTAATGATTGCTATGGGCTGCGGCCCACAGCGCTGAGGGTGCCGGTGCTAGGGCATACCAGCGTTTCGGCCGGGCAGGAGAGTATTCGGGGTGTGGCGGGCCCGTTGGCTCGGAGCGTGGAGGGGCTAGAGTTGTGGATGAGAACGGTGCTGGAACAGGAACCATGGGAGTATGAGACGACGTTGATGCCTGTGCCGTGGAGGACGGACGTAAAGCTGGGAGAGTTCACTGTGGGCATTATGTGGGATGATGGGTGAGTCACTTCCCGAGACGGTCTCTTGTCCCCTCGCCGCTTGATATTGACCTTCCCGCGTGTGTAGCATTGTGAAGCCTCACCCACCAATTCTGCGCGCCCTCAAGACCGCAGCTGACAAGCTCAAGGCCGCCGGCGTAAATGTCGTAGACTGGGAGCCCCACGACCACCAACGCGGCTGGGACATCCTCGCGCCTCTCTACTTCCCCGACGGCGGCCAGCGCTGGCTCTCCGCCTTCGCGGCATCCGGCGAGCCCGTCCTCCCCCTGACGCAGCATGCCTTTGACTTCTCGCGCAAGACGGGCAAAGTCCCGCTCAGCATCAGCGACAACTGGGACCTGAACTACGCGCGCGAGACGTACCGCCGCGAGCACCACCTGCTGATGAAAGCCCGCGGCGTCGACTTCATCCTGTGCCCGACTTACCCCGGCGCGGGCGTTCTGCAGGGCGGCGCGAAGTACTGGAATTACACGGCGATCTGGAATATTTTGGATTTGCCGGCTGCGGTGGTGCCAAGCGGTTTGCGGTGCGACAAGGCGGTGGACCTGAGGGAGGAGGGCTATGAGGCTAGGAATGAGCAGGATGAGGAGGAGTGGAAGGCATATGACCCGGAGCTCTTCGATGGGTTCCCTATTGCGTTGCAGCTGGTGGGGAAGAGGTTCAGGGATGAGGACGTCCTTGCCGCGGCGAAGGTATTGGACACGGCGCTTAAGAGCGGCAAGTAGGCTGGCGATGGAGGCAACTGGAGAATGACTCGTCGAGGGAGCGACATATAGACCATAAGATAGAATGAAGAGGGCAACCGTGCCTTCTTCTCGTGCCTTTGTCCGACACTGTCCTGATGCAGTGCTGCATCTCTATTCGGGATGCCTGTCTCGGTGAGGTATCGGTCAGTCAGTAGATCTCAATAGAAGCGTGAGATGGATGAACCGGCGATCTTCATCGCAAGGCGCAGGAGCACGAAAGCTTCGCCAAAGCTTTCACCGTGTGCTGATGCACCCTTGCATCGCGTATGATGAAAGACTTGCAGGTCACGTAAGGACCACTGCTTCGAATATACCAGACTGATCGGTGCCACAGGTGGAGACACATAAACTATGTACAACTTGAAGTCTACTTGTCCACGAAGCAGCTCACAGCTCCACCAACATGGCATTCGCCGCCCCCCTCAGCTTCTCCTTCGCAATTTGTATATCCTTCAAACTGGGCGGCAGAGCCGTTAAGCTGTTCGCCAGCGGCCTACCATTCGCGCGCGCCGATAGTAGATCTATGCACTCCTGCGTCGCCTTGTGGTATTCCTTGATGGTCTTCAAGTCACTATTGTGCTTCTCGACTTCCTCGGGAGGCATGATCAACGGGGGTTGGGGAATCCGGCTGACTTTGGGCGGAGGAGGTTGAGGGACTATGATATACTCCGACGAGGCTTGTGGTGGCACTCTGATGATATCAGGTACAGGCTGAGGCACTAACGGCGCGCTGCCAGGCGGCGGCGGAGGGGAAGCGAGGTACTCGTACCCATCGGTCGTGATCAGACCTGTTGGTGTCAGGTATTTCTGTGGTGGCTTGCCATGTGACTGGTAAGGAAAAAGGCCGAATTGAGCCATGTAGTCGACCTCCGGCTTCTGTGGGTGGAATGGTGCCGACAATGGAGCGATGGGCCGTGGCGCTATGGCACGTGGAGCCGTCGGCCGGGAAGCGATGGGACGAGGGGCGATGTTGACAAAGGACGAAGGCGGACGGCCTGGCATCCCCGCAGGGGGGGCTGTTGTCACGTTTATCTGGCTGTAGCCACCTGCGGCAGGCTGTGGGCCTGTGTATCCATACTGTTTGTAGAAGACGATATCGTTCAGGTTCGGATCGACAGTGACATGGGCGACTTCAGGAGGCGCTGCTTGGGGTTGTGATGGACCATGCTGATACATAGCATCGGTGTTCTGAGCCGGCTGTGGTTGCATAGATGCTGGCAAGTCCACATCCATGGCCGCGGGTGCTTGCTGTAGAGTTTCTGTCGAAGCCCGCGTCGCTGCTTGCTGATCGTCACCAGCGTCACCATCCATGTCTTCGTCTTCAGTGTCATCCTCGTCGTCCGACAATTCCACAACTTCCGCCGGTGCGCTCGGTTCTGGAACGGCCGGAGGCGAGCCTTCTGCTGGTGTGGACGCTCCGTCCTGCTGTGGTGGGCTGAATACCGGACTGTAAGTCGTGGGCACGAAGTCTACACCAGGCATCTTTGTGAGTACGTTGCCCCTACTTTTCCTCTGCTCCGTAAGTGTTCTCAGATGCTCTGCGTTGCGTCTCAGCTGCTCTGGGCTGACCGGTTTTGGCCTTGCGTCTCCCATCAACTTGTACGCATACTCGCGTCTTGCATCTTGGGCGACCTCCTCGTCCATCTTGCTCTTGACCCACGTATCAACATCCTCGATCCCCAGCTCCCTGGCAATGTTCTCGAATTGATCCTTCTGGGCTTTCAGGGCGTGGTTGCGGGCCGTAGCGCGGATGTTGTTCACACTACGCTGGGTATCTTCGGTCAATCCCCAGACGGTGCGCAGTCGCTCCACCGTGGCCGCGCCTCGCTTAAGCTTCACACCGCGGGCAACCAGGTTGTCCGCGATCTGTGCAGCCGACAATCCCTCCTTAGTCATTCTTGTGATCTCGGCCTTGCGCATGACACGTATCCGCACTCGCTTGACGGGGACGGGGTCGCTGTTTGCCAGTCGCTTGGCCTGCTCAAGATGGGCCTTCCGGATGTTTGCGATCCCCTGGGCGGTCATTTTTCTCGGTGCCTGTGGATAAGGAACCTTGCTTAGAGAACAGACACACCAGCAGAGACGACAAAGCATCAAGGGTAGCTTACCCTCTGTCTAAGGCCCCATTTCATCCTTTGCCTTGCAACAGCCCGACTGCTAGTGTCCACGCCCTTGGCGATGAGGGCCTCAGCAATCGCCTTGCAGCCCTGACCATTCTTGGTCCGGTCTGATATCTCGTCCTTGAACTGGTCCAGGTTGGATCCCTCGCCCTTGCCCCTCTTCTTCGGATACAGCCATGGCTGGCCATTCGGGTCCAGGCCTGTGGGCTCCTCCTGGGCTGTCCAGCTCAAATCCGCGTTGCTGGTGTCCAAGCCATCAAGAACAGCTCCAGGATCCTTTGGCTGTCTGCGCGTGATCAGGCGGAGAGATGAATAGTCTGCGCCCGCGGCGATGGGATTGCGGGCGCCGTCGGTAGGCGGGGTAGAGCTTCCGCTCCTCGCCGCGCCGTCGTCGTCCGCATTATTGGTATTTGCGTCGGTCACGCCGTTGTGTTGCTGGACAGCTTGTTGCAGCTGGACGAGACGTTCCTCTTCGGACAGATCGCTGTTGGAGGGCGGGTGGTTCTGGTTCTGGTTCTGGTTCTCGCGGCGGCGCGCTGACACGCCGGTCGGCATGTTGGGAGGCTAAGAGGAACACGCCTGTGACGCGTGATGGGATGTGATTGTTATCTCGTGAGACCGCTGAGAGCTGCGGTCGAGTCGGAGAACGGTCTCATTTGGCCAAGGTGGGGACACAGCCACAGTACCAGCCACAGGGACACCCTAACCCTCGCGGCGACCACCGCCCACCGTTCCGCACCCCGTCCCATGACAGAGCAGATATCTCACCACCTCACCGGTGCCAATGAAGATACGAGTACTGATCCAGAGGAAACGATCAAACCCTCATTCTCTTTCTATCCCGTTTTCCTCTTCAGCTCATCGGCTTCTATACTAGGAACAGTGACCAATATCCCACGTGTCACCTGTCCTTTGATATTCGGCCGAAAAGAAAAAAAGGGGGGGGGGGCACAGTGCTGGGACCTGTTCACTATGACAATCATCACCCATACCTCTGTGTAAATGTTTGGTCTCTTCCAACTCACCCATAGCTTTAAACTTCATCTATATAAGTTATAACTACCAAATTCCATATCATATACGGGATTGATGTGCTTATCTAAGTAATACCCGATAATACTGGCTTCCTAAGCTTCCTTAGGTGTCTAGATTCATGGACGGAGTCCTGGCTATCTTTAATAGATATTGCTTATGGTGTCCAACCCAGGCCGACCTTACAAACCCGAACTTCACATCTGTCGAAGCCCAAGCTACCAGCTTCACTGAAGTAGATAGAGAGAACTTTTCGAAATGGAACCAAAGGAACAGGGACCTCGGGATGGAAAGTAAGTTATAAGCCCGGCATAGATAGTATAGTCAGGCATTCATCTCGATCAGCATTCTTTGCAACACCAACAGTTATGCTCTACATATATACTGTCCCGTCACCGACCGGGGGGTCCCGAATTTTGATGGCGTCGTTGTCGCAGTCCACGCGTGAACACTAATGGCAAGGCTGTGCCCCTGGACCGCCTGTACGCATTCGCCGGTGGCTAAGTCTCGGACCTTATCGGGTCTTCTGAAATGAGAAGGTGCAGGCAGTAATCAAATTTGACAAGATAGACATGTAGGATGCCCTATCTCCATCAAACCGGATCAATACAAATGAAGCGTGAGTATGATTAAATGGGGAGAACTGAGGTCGAGATAAAGGGGCTCAAACGAGCACCGCATGGTACAGATTCTGAACATCTGGCAGGAGGAAATCAGGAGGCGATACGAACGTAGAGCTCGGCAGGAGACACAGCCTGATCAGGAGCCGTTCTTTTTTCGGAGGAGTTGCTGACCTCCAAGTGAAGACCAACTGAAGACGGCTCGGGACACGAGTACTCTCGATGTCAGCAAATCCACGTATAAAATGTGTCATACTGTGGCTGTGAGATATTACCTAGGTACAGCTGGCGAAGCAACTCAGATTACACTTGCACTCACATGAGTTTGGCGTCTGGGGTCGTACCATATGTACGCTTCAGCCTACTTTGCGTAAGAACACACGGGCTTCCATATGACGAATGGCAGACTTACGTTTCACTTTTGACTCTTAAAATTTGCATGATGATACAAAATCGTGCGCCCAGAGACGTGCCCGAAATAGTAGCTACTAGCAGGTACGGTGGAACCTTTTGCCCTCCAACGGCCCCCAACAACCTTGTTGGATGGCTTAGAGAAAGACGACTAAGTACAGGATCTGGAAGGGTAGCTACATTTAAAGAGTCACCATTTGAATGTTAAGCTCGTCCTAAAGTTCTGAAGTTCAGAGAACATAGACGACTGACTGTTCTACTCGCTCGCATTAGAAAAATGACTAACCACGAGGCTCCTCCAAGTCAAGCTATCGTCAAGCGTGAAGATGCGAATATTCACAAGAAGCTGCTGAGCTCTGCTCTAAGGCCCATCATTACGGGATTTTCTCGAGTCGATTAACTACACGCCTCCTCTGAAGTCCAACAAAAACTTTCTACAGGCGGGCGTGCAGAAGTACGCTGCATCCTCCGGCGTTCCCTACGATGGAGACAAGCACACTCACCAGTGCTTCGTCACAGGAGTGTCCGTAGCAGGCGTACGCATAGTTCCGATTTCTTACTACATTTTTTGAGACATTTTTCACACATCCCAGCGGCTCGCAGTCAGCTCAAGTCGCATGAGATAAGCGATGACCAGCAGCTTATATGCCAGCAGGATATGTACCCCCGCCATCCTCTCGACATCCCGATTCACATCGGCATCTTCACGTGGCTTGGCTTTTTGATCGACGACACAAACCAGAGCATAGCCTCAGATCTCGCCCTGTTCCAGTCACGATTCTACGCCGGTCAGCCACAGCCTACACCGCTGTTAGAGTGCTTTGCCGAAAATTTGCGTGGTACCTACAAGTTTTGGGATCCTGTGGCTGCGAACTACATCGTATTATCCGTGTTGGCCTTCATCAATGCAAATATCCTTGAGACGAGCCGAGAATCCCAGGATATGGTTCCTATGACGGCCGGTACGAATTGGGCGTACCGTTTCCGCAATATTGAGGGCTTGCCCGAGGTCTATACCTATTTCATGTTTCCAAAGGCTTTCTATCCTGATATTGAAATGTATCTGCAAGCGGTCCCGGATATAGGTAGATTCATCAACTTGACCAACGACATATTATCGTGAATATCACAGCGTTTTGTTGAATGAGTCCAGATGCCACGGCTGATGGTTACCAGATTTTACAAAGAAGAGGTCCTCCACGAAACAAGAAACTATATTGACGGCAGGGCCAGATACGAAAGGAAGACGGCTTCGACGATTATGGTGGGAGTGGCAAAAGAGACTGCACAAGCTCACTTTCAGGCTTCAGAGATTCTAGAGGGAAAAGATCAGTACACGAGAGTATAGCGTGAGTTTGTCATAGATTACGTAACTACCTAGTATGCATCTTACGTCGACCAAATACTTGTTAGCCGACATTGGACTGGATAGTAGATTCTTCCTCAAGTAGCTCAGGTGGACATGGGCAAGAAATGGTCTTTATCAGGTTTATTTGTATATATTTAGTATTGGCAGGCTGTTAAGGGAAAATGGACCGGTGTTAAGAGTCGCAGAAATCGTGGACTTTGTCGTACATCATAAGTCGGACTCGTGGACGTGGTTCCGTCTTGCATTGTCTTATCATAAACATTCTTCATAGACATAGCCGAACAATTTCTTCACACATCATTAGGGGCTTAGGCGGGTCCGTCAAGAACCTCCTTCTCGTCCTCGCCCAACAGACCTAGTGCCTGCCTCCGACTCGGAGAGCTAGGGTCAAAGTATGGCTTTTCACAGAGAGAAGTGACGCGAGTGCCATGCCTCGGGTGTCTGCCACCATAGTCCCAGGAGGCATTATGGTTGGTGATTCTGCCGAGTCTTATCAGTTCACATCCATAGGGCTGCCACGGATAAGGCAAAACTGACCTGTTATCCCAGATAGCACTTGTGCCCTGAGACCACTTGAAGCGGACCTGGATGTCCGGGTTGCGCTCATACACGTCGCAGAGGTAGCCCAGGATCAAATCACTCTCAGCCTTGTCCAGGCCCACGATGCGGTGACACATGGCCCGGTTCACGAAAAGCGACTTCCAACCGGTGGCTGGGTGAGTCCTGACGATCGGGTGGATCCGCTCGACGTGCTTGGGCCCTTCCTCGGGGTAGTCGCGGTCAAGGTACGGATGGGCCGACCTAAATACGCCCAGCTTGCCGTCGATGATCTTGCGGAAGTCCGGGGACAGCTTCTCGTACGCGGCGTAGCCGCTTGCCCACAGTGTATCACCTCCCGTGGGAGGAATAGTGTCATTGTGAAGATGGGTGTACCCCGCAGGGTGCAGCTCATGAACGAGATCGCTGTGCCAGCGGGACGCGCCACCTGGGAAGCGGAAGCCAGCCTTGCGCTCGGTTGCCATTAGGTCTGGCCAGATAATGCTCACACCCGGCAGGCCAGGCACCTGAGGGACTTGCGGCTGTACCACTGTGTAAGCACTTGTGGTAATTCACTCTTGTTATGTGCTTGCTTATGATGAACAACGTACGTGAACCTCGACCTCACCGAACCATTCTCCGAGTTCAAGCTGCTTCTGAGGGGTCAGGTCCTGGTTCCGGAAGAAAACGACGCTCCTCTCGGCGACGAGAAGAGCAAGCTCGTCCTTCTGTTGGTCTGTAAGATCTGACAGCTGCAGTCCCTCGATCTCCGTACCAATGTGAGTGGTGAGATCGGTCACTTTCGTGGCTGCTGAGAAAAGCGCTTTCTTCTCCTTGTCGGCTCTGGAGCCTGGGTCGACATAGGGGCGCTCGACATTGCGGATCTTGTATACATCGTCCAGATAGAGGGGCCTAGAAGGTCGGTATGGGTATCCGTTGCTAAGGTCAATGCCAGCCTTCTTCAAGCGGAGGGCCGTGGGCTCTGGGAGGCCCAGAGTATCCTTCCTCGGTTCGGCAACATCAACAATGTCCGGGATGATTGGAGCTGGAGCCATAGTTTGGTATTGCGGAGAAACAGTAGCTATAGGTCTGTATAATTGGAAATTGTTGCTCGATCCAGAGCAAACTAAGTCCCATGATTCTCTGCCTACTGACTTATACTTATACCCCCAGTCTCTCGTTGGAGCCCTTCACGGACAGACCTGAGTAGATGCATTTCTAATCATGATGCTGCGGGAACGTCGGGACCTTCAAATCTCCAAATCAGAAGTCGTCCATTGTAATCAGAATGCGGAGAAGTGCGTCGATGTGTTTGAAGCCTTCACGCCCGCATAAAGCGGGTTGTACATACTCTGCTTCGTACAAATCAAAGGAGCCGTCCGCCCTCCACGCAGCCAGCGCAGCCAGCGCAACCAGCGATAGAGCAGCACGCCATCACCTACGGTGCTGCGATCATCCTGAACAGATGCGTGTCTCCAAATTCGACATAGATACCACAGTAGCTCGACGCGGTATCTGCGGGGTTTTTCCAACCCAACTAAACAGAGTTTGGTGGGGGGACGCATTGCGTGATACCAGGCGCGGCTGGTGTCATTATTCAAGCCCGGATGTCACAAGCCCAGGCGCCTCGGCGAGTCCCAGGCTACGGAACTCTTCGACAACGACATCGGATCCGGTGCACCTGAGAGACATAGAGCGGATTAGGGGGAGTCGGATCTCGGATCATCTGCCACCCACGGGTCGTCGATTCCTTGGATGCATCCTTCAGGCGTCCGGAAAGTCGCCGTAGTGGTACGCCATATCACAGTGTAACCGGGTCTGTATGCGGGAAACGACGGCGATGATGGCGCACCCTCAGGGCTACCAGCACGCCATTCCCATATTTTCAAGGGCGGCAAGGTGAACGTGGGGCGTCATGTTCAGTCCTCTGCAGCCACCTCGTCCCCGGGCGAGGGTAGAGAATACCATATATCTGGGAGTGATGGCGTGCTGAATGTCTTTGTGAACAAGATTGGCTAGCCGACCAGCCGCTGTCACCTCGAGTTGCATGCAGGTCCATACCGTCGATCGACCGCAGCCAACGGCAGACACGATGACTGCCTCAGCCAAGGACCCCGGTAGTGACAGCGAGAAGGCTGTGCAACTCTCGGTCTCTCAGCCCGAAGAGAAAGTCCGTCACGACACTCTCGGGTCCGATGATGCATATCCGTCCTCCTCCGGCGTTACCGTCCAGAGTACCCCCAAGAGAACCTGGCGCTCGTACTTCTGGGACACATTCGACAAGTCGCCCGAGGAGCGCCGGTTCCTCTTCAAGCTCGATGGCGTCATCCTCACCTTTGCTTCGCTGGGTTACTTCATCAAGTACCTTGACCAGGTGAGTTGCGCTAGCCCAAAGAGCGGAATACGAGACTTGAGGCTGACGATGGGCGAAGGTCAACATCAGCAATGCCTACGTGAGCGGTATGAAGGAGGATATGAGCCTTTACGGCAACCAGCTCAACATAATGACCACAACATGGACCGTCGGCTACGTGATTGGTGAGATTCCTAGCAACATGCTTCTAACCAAGGTCCGTCCGTCGATCTGGATCCCGGCCTGTGAGGTCCTGTGGTCCGTCCTCACGATCCTGATGTGCAAATGCACCAATGCCACGCAGATATACGTTCTACGATTCTTCATCGGCCTGGCTGAGTCGGGATTCTACCCGGGAATTCAGTATATCATCGGGTCCTGGTATCGCAAAGATGAGCTCGCCAAACGGTCCTGCATATTCCACGCCTCCAGTGCCATCGGGTCC
This sequence comes from Juglanconis oblonga, assembly GCA_003012965.1. Classification (NCBI taxonomy): domain Eukaryota; kingdom Fungi; phylum Ascomycota; class Sordariomycetes; order Diaporthales; family Juglanconidaceae; genus Juglanconis; species Juglanconis oblonga. Next base: position 8,125 of record MUZH01004205.1, on the reverse strand, counting down.
ATGTTCTCAGGTTACCTGATGGCGGCAGTGTTCAACCTCGACGGTGTTGATGGGTACAAGGGTTGGCAATGGCTTTTCATCATCAACACGGTCATCTCTCTCCCCATCGCCATTGCCGGCTTCTTTCTCTTTCCGGATGTCCCCGAAATTTGCCGTGCGTTCTATCTGAGTAAGGAGGAGATCGAGTTGGCCAAGAAACGTATGGAGATCGAGGGGCGTGCTCAACGGGAGCCGTACACCAAGGCTAAGTTCAAGAAGATCTTCTCCAGCTGGCACATATACCTCCTGACCCTGCTCTATGTGTTGTTCAACAATGGCAATGGGTATGGAAGCCAGCCCGTTTTCGCGGACTGGCTCAAATCGAAGGGGTATAGTAAAATCCATGTCAATACCTACCCTGTGAGTTACCTTCCCCCTCCTCAGCCGCCTTGTGTGTCCTGCTCACATTATTTTTCAGACGATTACACAGGCCGTGCAAGTGATCACGACTTTCCTTTATGCGTGGACGTCTGATTCTATTTTTCGGGGTGCCAGATGGCCTGGCATCGTCTACTCTGGTATGAACAATTTCGTGATCAACGTTTCGATGGCGATCTGGACCATACCAACTGGGTGGAAATGGGCATGTTTCTTCCTGCAGGGCTTTGGAGGAGGCATCTCCGGCCTCATCATGGCGTGGGCGCACGAGATTTGCTCCGATGATAACGAGGAGAGGGCCTTGGTCGTTGGTACGATGAACGAAATGGCCTACGTCTTCCAAGCCTGGCTTCCAAATGTCATCTGGGAGGAGACGGACGCGCCGCAATTTCACAAGGGCTTCATGACGATGATCTTTGTCGCTGTAGCCTTGGTAACCACCGCTTTCGTGGTCCGATTCCTCCACAAGAAGGAAAAGGCGACGAAGATGAGGTCGGCAGAAGTGTCCCAGGCAGCCTCCATATAGATAGATATATAGCAATGGATCCCAGGACTCCATTCGCAGAATCGATGCAACTGCAGGAGCGCCGTCTACGGGCAAATGTTCTCTCATCAACCGCCTTCCTTTGCCTCAAACACGGAGCTCACCGAGAGCTTCGATCTCCGTCCGTAACGTGACCTTCTGACCTGTGTGCCGGTCGTTCGTTGGCTGACAGTCACAGCCGGAGTGGCCTGAGCTGGGCATTACACCTTGCATCCTCCAGTTCTTTGGAGAGGCGGCAGTATGGGCAGTTCCTCAATCCACCTTCGCGAAGTATCATGCAGATAAGAAGACTGTCCCCTTGGGTCCCCTCATAGCGTAATCGGGGGTTGAGGATTGCGCCATCCCCAGACGCGACCCCAAAACGCCGAGCACGGCCACCGTCTTTGTAATACACTTCAGCAATCTGCATCCTCCGTATATTAGTGTCCAATTTCACTGAGACTTTCTGTTGACTTTGTTGAGTTTAGTATGCGTAGGTCTCAGCCTGGTCTTGGTGTTATGCGCTCAACCTCGACCCGTGAACCTCGACCCACCCTCTGATATATCCCGGTTACCCACTCATCTCTAGAACATGGCTCCCATCAAGTCTGTCGCCGTCATTGGTGCCGGGATCAGCGGCGTATCTTCTGCCGCACATCTGCTCAGACATGGCTTTGAGGTGGTTGTTTTCGAGCGCTCCGACGTCGCCGGCGGTGTCTGGCACTTCGACCCGCGAGCAGACAAGGACCCAGAGTATCCGGTCGTGGATAGCGAATCTCACAATCCCTTGAAAGCCACGAACGGCGCCAAGTTGGAGGAAAATGGCGCCGCCGACAGCAAGAGCGAGGACGACATCGTGCTGGCTCACGCACCACCGGGGCCATGCTACGAGGGCCTCATGAACAATGTGCCCACGACGATGATGAGGAGCACGCTCCTCCAGTGGCCGGAAGGAACACCAGAACATGTCACTCACCACGAGATCGAGACGTACGTCCAAACACTTGCCCGTCAGACCGGTGCGCAGGATGTCACCTTGTACAACACCCGGGTGGAGGAAGTCATCAAGCGGCCCGGGACGGGCAAGTGGAACCTGCGCAGCAGGACGCTGCACAAGAACGAGGCCGGCAAGATCTCCTTCGAGGACAAGCAGTGGACCTTTGACGCGGTGGTGGTAGCTGCTGGGCACTACCATGTGCCCCTGATCCCGCACGTCCCAGGCCTGGCCGAGTGGAAGCATAAGTTTCCGGGGAGGGTGATGCACTCGAAGAGCTACCGGTACCCCACCGCATTCAAGGGCCAGAACGTCCTGCTCGTCGGCGCCGGCGTGTCCTCGCTCGACATCGCGAAGGAGCTCGAGGGTCTGGCCAACAAGACCTACCAGTCCTCGCGGGGCGGGATATTCGATCTCGACCCGTCCCTCCTCCCCGCCAACTCGGAGCGTGTGGGCGGGCTCCAGGCGTTCAGGTTGGACGAGGGCAAGCTCCTGGAAGCGGACCCGGGCGCGCCCATCCCAGGCACGGTGCATCTGACAGACGGCCGGATCCTCGACGATATCCACCAGGTCATCGTGGCGTCTGGGTACCAGACCACGTACCCTTTTCTCAAAGGCCTAGAGTCGGAGACCATCCCAGTCGAGGAGGCGGACGACCACGTCATTATCACGGCGGACAAGTGCGTGACGCACAATCTGCACAAGGACATCTTCTACATCCCCGACCCAAGCCTCTCCTTCGTGGGCGTCCCGTATTACACGTCGACATTCTCCATGTTCGACTTCCAGGCGGAGGTGGTCGCGCGGGTGTACGCGGGTCTGACGAACCTGCCGAGCGAGGACACCATGAAGGCCGAGTATGCGGCTAGGAAGACCAAGGGCGACAAAGGCAAGGCGTTCCACAGTCTGATCCAGAACCAGGTGCCGTACATGAACGAGATTCTGGAGTGGGTGAATACGGGCGTGGATGAGAGGGGCGTTGAGAGAATGAAAGGTGTTGATGAGGACTGGTATAAGGCATATGAGGGATTCAAGGCCAAGTCGCGGAGGCTGATACCGCTGGATTCGAATCAGATACAGCAGCCCATTGCGAGCAAGTATTATAAGGACGATTGATAGAGGTATAGATACCTAGACACGTACATAGGGGTTTCATTCTCTCCCAGATTTCAGCGATAGCGAGCAGTGTCCATAGATTTTGTTTTGTTTGTGTATACCTCTCTCACTTCCAATATTTACAAGCAGTCAAGAGATGATCGTTGAAGTCTCGTGCACATAGCATTACCACCGACGCCTCACAGCGCGCTTCTTCTTTTTCTCAGTGTAATACTCATCCACCCACGTCTTGATCTGCGCAACCTCATTGTCAATCACCTCCTGCACACCCGCATTCGCCACACCGTTCCTGGCAAGCATATCGCTGCAGTGAATACCAGCGGGAATGATCTGGAGGGGTGCCTCAGCCGTGCCCGTAAACTCGCCCCCGGGCCTGTAGACACTCGAGACCGTGGCGTCCCTCCACGGATCGAACTCGCCGTTGGTCCAGATGAGCCGCGTCGTGTTGGTGAAGTCCCAGCCTCCAGTGTAGGCGTTCACGTCAGCGACGGTCTTGCCTTCGGCTGAGCCGTACGTGCCGGGTGCAGGGAAGTAGTTGGCACACTGGCGTTGCCAGTACTCCGCCGTCACAAGGCGGGAGACGATGGTGGACTCATTTTGGGGGGCGCCGTCTTGCCAGTAATCAAAGCTGTATTTCCTTTGGTCAATATTTCTGGAGCTGACAGACAGAGATGCAGCGGGCAATGCAGCGGGCGATGCCTGGGAGGAGAAAATACGTACGGCTCATTGCACAAAAACCAGTTCCACTGCAGGTCGATCTCGTTGTCAACGCTCCTGTCGGTATAGAACGGGCTGGTCTTGTTGTACGTGTCGAAGCACGCGAGGTTGTACTCGTCGCTCCACTCATCGTAGCCGTAGCTGGCGCAGGCTGTCATGAGAGAAAAATAAAGATTAAGGGTCAGCCTTTCTCATACAGGACAAACCCCTGGCTTCTCGAACTGCTTACCATCTGGGAGCATATATTGGCTGATCCATGCGGCGTAACCCTCGAGTGCCTTCTCCAGGCCGACGCCCTCGGCGCCAGGGACGGTGGTGGCGTTGGGGAAGAGCGCGCCAACGTTCTCGACGGAGTCACAGAAGAAATAGAAGTCGGAGTAGCCGGTGTAGAACTGATTTCCCTGCCATTCCCAGGGACCCCACTGGAGAACGCTGGCGAAGTCATCGTTGTGCTCGACGCCGGCCAAGCCGAACTTCGCCTTGAGGGCAGTAATGGCGGTGGTGTCGTTGCTGAGCAGCACGCTGTCGACGTAGTCGATGACCTTGGTCACGTCCGAGCTGCAGTTTGCCGCCATGCCAGCCTGCACCGGCTGGAAGTATTGCCACTGAGGGGGACGGTGTCAGCGTCCCTCTTTCACCCTTTCCTGTGTGGGCTGCTGTCTGTGAACTTACAAAATCTTCGATAGCCTGCACGACGGCGCTCGTAGCGTAGTAGGCCCAGTAAGTATCAGGGTCCACGGATGCGACCCATGCAGTCAGGGCACCGGAATAACTCCCGCCAGCCATGACCCAGGGCGCATTCTGGGCATTGCTGCTTCCGTTCGAGTCAAAGGGCAGCTGGACGTTGTTGGCGAAATACGTCGTGTCCTTGATGGAGTTCTCCAGGGTGAGATAGGTCAGATTCTCCGTCGTCAACACCGAGTACGGGCTCGAGTCACCCCAGTAGCGATGCTCCATCAGGACGACGGCGCCACCGATCGCCTGAGCGAAGAGGCCGGTGATTGTGTTTGTGGTGAGATAACCCGTGTAACCTTCGGCAGCAACCTCGCCCGGGGTGAAAAAGACGACGGGGGCGCCGGGGCCGGTCCAGTACTGGCTGCTCCACCAGTAGGCCTGGCTGAAGGTGCCCTTGCTCGGGTCAGAGTGGTCGATCAGCTGCTCGAAGGTGGCCTGGCCGGTGGTGGACGCCCGCTTCTCGACATCGTTGAATGTCTCGTCGACGAGCGGCGGGGGAAGAGGCTTGGCCAGTCTCCCTTGCCACTTCGCCGAGACACTGCTGGCGACCAGCAGTGCGTTGAGGAGGACAGACTTCATCGTGACGAGGCCCGGATGAGTCGACCGTGCTTAAGTCGGCTTGTCCGTGAAGGGGGCCGGCGGAGGATGGCGACAGAAGGCGGACGATGGCCCTACTTATTATAAAGGTTGCCTCATTGTAGAGAACTCACATACCCATGGTGGGGATACGAAAGATATCCCCGTGTCGTGCTGGCTGGCCTGCTGCTACCCTGCTCTGAGTGGATCACCTGGGCAGATAGGATAGGCAGAGTGGGATCGGACCTGCATTTGTATTATTGCCTTCCGAATTCATGCTGGGCCAGATGCAACTTAGGCTCCAGGAGGAGCAGGCGAGTCAGAGCCAGCACGCCGTCCATACCCAGAATTTGACAGCTTCCTGTTGTGCCGCTTGGGAAGTTGACTGGCTTTCGGTAGCCCGGCTGCAGCTGTTCGTGTACGATGGTGGACTCGCGCACGACTGGCGAAGGCCGCCGGTATGCCGTACCTAGCCCTAGCCATCGACACTCGAGACTCGCGGCGAATGGTTCAATGTCAATCCCTGGCCATTGGGTGTAGACGGCGGCACAGAGCAGGATTTGTCTGTGTCTATGTAGGTGAGGCACAGACGTAGAGGGCACCGGCTCCCCTTCCATGTACTATGTACATGCGCAAAGTACATGGACCTGCGGAGCCACGCCCATGCGCAACGCTAACCAGATCCAGCCCGATAGGTACCTAGGTACTTTGGTATCAAAAGGTGTTCGCGCTCAACACACATACAATGGATGATGTACTGTGCACCAACATACTAGATTTCTTCAGCGACTACTGACGACAATGACTAGGGACCCAGGTACTTAAGCAACTGATAGAACAACTGATAGAACAACTTCAGATTAGGTAGGATCCAAATCTAGCTCCAGCACCTCCGCATACAGAGTTCTTCAGCAGCAAAACCCGGAGCGGAAATTGCCAACATGTATACTTAGTGGGAGGGGTAATAAACGGGCTCCTACAGGTCCAATACCCGGTGGCTATGCCGTAAACAGCATAGCACCTGCATTGGTGGATCAAGAAGGTACCTGTCTAGGGGGTCGTTTATTCGGCCTGGTACCAAGTAGTACAAAGTGTTCTGGCATCTCGTATTTCCCCACGGAACTGGCACTGAGAGGGCAAGAACAATGATGATGAGTCTGAGGGCCCCAGGAACCATGGAGGCAAAGTGGGTACGGAGCTGTTCGGCCGAATCTCTAGCGAGTAGAAGCGACCTTCCTACACTAGATAAGATTTCCCGTCGCGTCGATCCCGGCCACTCGAACCCACCCTCGGTGAATGAGCTCATGAGACTGCAGCATTTACCTAAAAGCGTTCTTGCTTGCTAACAGAAGGCCTCTGTCCACTTTGAACCTGCGCCTGGGACTCTGTGCACAACACTTGGAGTTTTGCCCTGGAGGTTACTCACCGGGTGGTCACGTGGGATCCCTGGTCGAACGGTGATCGACCGCCGGCAGGGAAATCTTTCCAGGTTCAGGCAGTGTCTGATAAGCTTCCACAGTAAGTGTAACTCGGAAAGAGGAACACTTGGTCCCTCATGAGGTTACATTGCATTCATTGGGGCCCCACTGCCTGGCTTTAGATAAGACGGCCTGGACGGCAGGGGCGGCACTCGACCGTGGCGCCATGCATGAGCTGGAGGGTGACATGGTGCTGGTACTAGTGATTCGAATGAGCAAGTCCCGAGAAAGAGTATTTGGAAACACGGTCGAAAGGGACTGTTGGCTAGGAGGGAGTATAGTGTACCTGTACGGGTAGTCGGAGTATGAACTGGTGAGAACCCTAACCCTGAGATCTGGCTTGGGCTGGTCTATTTAGGTCTAAACATGGCCTTCTTGATACCAGATTGGTAAAATTGCATAGTACTAGGTATAGATGTCTGCAAAACGGCAAATATAACAGTACAATTCAATATGAAATGCTAGTTGGTACTCATATATGGGATATTGGCACGCCAGCTCACATTACTAGGTGCTGCACATGATGGAAAACGATTTACCATAGAGCAAGATATCAGCCGAAAGGTCGAGACTGACTGAAAAGACTTCGTGACTATCAGAGGCTTATTACTTACAGTCTCAGCTGGAGTGAGAAATCTTAGTGCCGATGCGTCCAGGGCTGAAGTAAAACTTCCCACCCACAATGTCTTGTACATCGAGAAGATGGGAAGATGGGACTTTTTCCGCGAGGATGGCACTTGGGAGGTTTACCACGGCTTCCACCAGCTTCAGAGTGTAGAGACGGGGAGGGGGGGGTTGGCAGAAACCGAACCGTCTTTGGCACGAGATGTTCCATGGGGCGCTTGGGAGAAAGACAATGTGGTTCCAAGTTTTCGACCGTAATACGATTTCATTTTCGAAGCTCCCGAGGTCCCACACTGAAAGGATATCAAGCCTCAGGTTGTAAGGTGAATGCAACGTGTCCGGGTGATTTTCTCTACCAATCAACCTATTAAGGAATAAGCGTCAATTTTTTTTGCAGTGTAGGTATGAATTTATCTAGGTATCCATACTTGGAGAGCAACAACCAGGCAATGAATCTCCCCTCAGTGTGACTCGATACCCTGGACCAATACACACAGTTGTCCTCCAAACGGTCTCAATGTTGCTGAGTACCTAAGTATTCATTTATTGGTGTCCTTGTTTTCTCACCCCAAAGGTGACTGACGAGGCTGAGAGGCTTAGTCACGGCCGTTCTTCCTCATCCTTCAAGTCAGCGACCTCTGGTTTGGAATGACCCTTCAAAGTCTGTTGCTCTCGACTCATTGACTGCCTGGGAACTACTTCACCTTCTCCCAAAAGCCTCAACTTCAAAACCACCTGCAGGGACCCTCATCTTCTAGGCTACGTGCTTCTGACCACGTTTTCAGAAATGTGGCCATTCCCGATTCCGACCGTCATCTTCCCAGCCAAAGAGGCGAACTTGGCTCTGGAATGCTCATACTGTCGCTGGCAGGTCTGTAGTGGAACGTGCCTGGCAGGTCACCGCGCCCGATACAACTGCCACAACACGTCGTGCCCCTATCACCG